>APFE031156498.1:188102-206804 GCA_000404065.3 Pinus taeda
TATCCAGGATTTGAAGACCCAATTGTCCTCCAAATTCAACATGAAAGATCTCGGTGCTGCAAAGTATATTTTGGGCATAGAAATTAAAAGAGATCGAGAAAAGAGGAAGCTCTGGTTAAACTGGAGGAAGTATGTCGAGACAATACTATAGAGGTTTAATATGTAGGATAGTAAACTGGTGAAGGTTCCTATTCTTGTAGGTGTGAGGTTATCTGCTGAACAGTGTCCTAAGACACACGAAGAGGAAGAGGACATGTCCCGTGTTCCACATGCAAGTGCAGTCGGTAGCTTGATGCATGCAATGGTATGTACTAGACCAGACATTGCACATGCAGTGGTAGTATTCAGCAGGTTTATGTCAAAACCAGGGAAGGAGCACTGGACAGCAGTGAAGCGGGTTTTCAGGTATTTGCGTGGCACTAATGATTATGGTTTGTGCTACAAAGGAAGACCAGGATTGGATAGAGTGTTGGATATTCATGGCTTTGTTGATGCAGACAGGGCTGGAGATATGGATCAAAGAAAATCTACAAGTGGGTATGTGTTTTACCTATTTGGAGGTGCAGTCAGTTGGATGAGTAAGAAACAATTTGTAGTGGCACTATCAACTATAGAGGAAAAATACATGGTAGCCACTCATGCAAGCAAGGAAGCAGTTTGGTTGCAGAGATTGTGTTCAGGTATGGGGTTAGTACAAGGAGCTATAAGGATAGACTATGACAGCCAAAGTGTAGTTTTCTTGGCAAAGAACTCTGCTTATCATTCAAAGACAAAGCACATTGATGTTCAGTATCACTTTGTGAGGTATATGATGGAAGACAAAAAGGTGTTGCTGGTAAAGGTGGACACTTTGAAGAATACTGCAGATGCATTGACAAAATCTGTGAGCTCTAAGAAGTTTTCTTGGTGTAGAGAAACAGTGGGTGATTCAAGGCTGGAAAAATGACTAAGCTCTCCTATGGCCCCCAGTGGAAAGAAAACAAAAAGTGGGAGATTGTTGGGTTGTGTTATATTCTTTCCATGACTAACCTACGCAGTGAACCGGGGGGTTAGAGGGGGGGGCGGAGCCCCCCTTCATTGCGTTGATTGTGCAGTGGGGGGTGGCAGCAGCCCCCTATCCGGGGGGTTTGAGGGGGGTAGGTAGCCCCCCTCTACGGGGTCTGAGGCAACGCCCTGGGAAATTTTTGTTTGGACCCTATATTAGGTTGGACGAACCTACCTATGGTTTTTCGGTCCATGGTTTTTTTTTTGGACGCGATGGTTTTCGGTCCATGGTATTGGATGCTTTGGCATGTATAAATATGTATTGTAACATTGAAAGGAACATAATGAAAAATCAATCTGGTAGTCCTGGTTTTGGGATCCAGTGGGAAACCTCTGTGTATATGTGTTTTATGAGTTATGCTCTTGCATTTTTATTTTTCCTGTGATTTAGAATTCGTATGCAGGTAATTCTGTATGGGGTCATAACCTACATTGTCAACAAGTAAAAGTAAAGTGTAAGCATATAGGTAGATTACTACAACTGATGTCGATTCCAAAGTGGAAAAGGGAGGTCATTTACATGGACTTCTCCACAGGTTTTGCGTGGACATATAGGCAACATAACTCAATTATGGTTTTGGTTGACAAGATGAAAAAGTTAGCGCACTCCATTCTAGTAAAGTCTACTTATTCATCAAACAATGTAGCAAAGGTTTCCATTAGATATGTAGTGATTTTGTATCATGTCTCGAAGAATATTTTGTCAGACGGGGCTGTTAAGATCACTTCTATGTTCTAGAAAGAGTTATTCATAGGTTTGGGTACATAGTTCACCTTCAAAACAACTTATCATCAATAAACAGATGGATAGATAGAAAGGGTCAACTAGATATTGGAGGATATGTTGAGGATGTTTGTTATGCATTAACAACGAAATTGGGAAGAGTATCTTCCTCTCGTAGAGTCCACTTACAACAATGGGTATTAGGAGTCCTTGAGGGTGTGTCTATTCGAGGGACTCTATGGTCGGAGTTTTCATACTCCTATTAGTTGTAGTGATCTAGTTAACAGGGTATTGATAGAATCAGATATGTTGAAAGAAATGGAAAAGGAAATGTAGGTAATGAAGAAGAATATAAAGGAAACATAGGATAGAAACGAAATTTATGTAGATTAGAACAAATTATTTAAGAAGTTTCAGGTTGGGGAATAGGAGTGATTGTGCACGAAGCCCAAGAAGAGCTCCTTCCGAATTGGATCATGTGCGAAGCTAGCACCTCGGTTTTGTGGAATTTTTAATATTATTGAAAGGATTGGACCAATAACCTATTCAATTGCACTTAATCTGACAATGAAACTCCATGGTGTTTTCTACGTATCATTGCTTAGAATGTATGTTAAATATGTTGATCGTGTGATTGACTGGTATGTATTGTATGTGGAGGCAGAAGGAGAATTCTAGTCAGAACCTCCATGTATACTACAAAGAAAGATGATCATGCTTCGATTCTGAGCAATTGAGTAGGCTAAAGTGCAATGGAAGCACTTTTTCCCCCATGAAGCTACATGGGAGATGTAATATTAGATGTGGGCAATATATCCTTCTATATTTGCTCGTTGAGTGAATGTCCTTGACATATGTCTTTTATATATGCTTGGTATGTTTTCTTGGTATATGTACATATGTATATGGATGAAAATACTGCCATGAGAAATGTTACAAGGCTTCAATAAATAGTTTGGCTATCTTGTCATTATGGTTGTCAAGTTGTTAAGTTTTCATGTTGGTTTTCTTCTCAAAAGGTTGATCATTGTAAATACTGCAACAAGCTAAGTTATAAAGCTCCATGAGCAGTATGTTTTTATTTCCATAGTCTTGTTGGTTGTAGGTGTCATTAAACAATAAGGATGGTGTTCCCCCAGGGTGGAGGATTCTGTAACAACCTTGGTAAAAAAATCCATGTAAAAATTAATAAATTTAAAATAAGACCTTGGTCCTAGGACATGTATTCAAAGTTGAATGGTGGGAAAACCATCCTATTGTGAATGTTAATTTAGTTTATTAATGGCTATGGAAATTGGCAAAGACAATGGAAAAGGCTTTGGAAAGGAAAATAGGCAAAGATAATGGAAAAGGATTTGGAAAGGAAAAGAGGCACTATTTAGCATTTTCTTTTTAATGAAAATGATGTAAATTATAAGAAAAAGAAGGTGAAAGGTCACATGTTTCATGTGACGAGGAAAAACAATGGAAAATTAAGAAAATAGAGGCCTTATTAATAAAAAGTCTTACAAGGATTAGTTCATGGCTTTTTCGATGAGTTCAGTTTTGGATCTCTCATTTCTCCCTCTCTCTCTCATACTCTTGGACATTTAGAGTTTTCTTGGAGAAATCTTGGAGGATTTTGGCATACCTGGGATTTGTTTCAAGAAGGAAAAAGGAAAATTAAGAAAGCACAAGAGGACATCAAGATCAAAAACTACAACAGATTTGGCTTGCTGGTATCAAGTTGCATGTATGATTTCCTTGCTAGTTTTGGCATGCATGGCATATGCATGTGATTACTTGGTTATGATCTATCATTGGCATGGAGGATTGCCTAGATTAATAGTGGTTTTTCATATCCTTTACATTTTTTGGATAGACATGCGGTTGTGGCTTGTACCATTTTTTTCTTTTTGGTTCTCACGTTCCTTTGGCTATGGGTTGAGTTATAAGTTCCTAGAAGCCTTGGTTGGACAAACACTTTAGGAGCCCTGTAAAAAATTGAATTGACTTACTAGTCTTGTAAGCCTTGGCTCGAAAAACACTTTGAAAGCCCTTGGTGGGTTGAGTTACTACTCCTTGAAGCATTGGTTAGATAACGTTCTAGAATTATGATGGAAATTATGGGTTGAATTACTAGTCTTGGGATCCCTATTTGGAACAAACACTTTAGAGCCCTGGAAAATTTGGGTACAGACCAATCTAGTGATGGTTAGTGATTTATGACCATGAGGTGGAACTAATGTTTGAGGTTTGAGGTGGTTATGCCTCTTGAAGACCTATTTTAGTTTTGATTTGTTTGTTTTAGGAGATCCCACACTCATGCTTGGAATATTGCATCGGGGTGACTGGATGAAAGAAAGATTTGGTTAAGCCTAGTCTATGGTTGGGTGGTTCATGGAAGTCCCATACCTAGTTAGCTTATGAAATCATCAATAAGAGCTATTTCTCCTTGGTATTTTATTGGTAAATATACTTGTTTATATGTGGCTTATATGTTCGTTATATCCTTGATATTTTTGTTGGTTATATGCTGGTTATGAGTTAGTTTTATGACAGTGAAAATCTATGGATCTCATGATGCTTTCGTTAATCACTAAATGTACAATGAATATAATTCTTAATATATTTTAATGCAGTTATTTTGATGAGGAAAAAATTCTTCTTCGTGATTCCCAGATAGGTGTGAAACCATTATGCTTAGATATGTTGTTTAAAACTATAGAATGCATATTTGTGATAAGATTGAGAAAATGTCTTTCATGGCTAGTAGGGGTCCATTCAAGTACTTGTTCAATTATTTGCATGTATATCATTGTTTTGATGTTACTTTTCATTTTTGGAAGTTTCATGGGGTTCTAGGCAGTGGCCTGAGTCTTGGCCCTAAAAAAGAGGCACGTAATCTCGATTCACTGGAATAGAACTACCTAGAAATGTCCCCATTTGTAGGCATGCCTTGTTTTGGGAGTGAATTAAGATTCCCAATTGCATCCATGTCCATTTCAAGGGAGAAGTTGAGGCTTTAATGTAGAAGAATGTCAGGTTGTCTTAAGGGATGGTCACCAGGATGGGTTGGATGGTTGTTGGGGTTCTCTTGCATGTGTAGATGGTCAATTTGCCTTTGTTCCATCGGTTCCACTTTCTTAACTAATACATAAGATGTTTCATGTTATCATAGTAACTCTTCGTCACATTTTTACCCTAGTTGGCTAGTTACTTGGGTAGATGTGGGAGGAGGGTGTTACAATTTTTTTCTAATGCTTTGGGGTCCCCCTTTCTCCTATACCTTAGTCTTTGAGATAATTATGTATGTCATACAAAATATTATAGATAGATAAGTAAGAGAACAATAAATCAATAGATAAGTAACGACACTCTTGTTTTGGTCTTTCCTACTCTCATGTTAAAACCAATTTCCTCTCCTTCCTTGAGTCTTAGGGTTCTTTGGCAAGTTCCCAAATAGCTCAAATGTCACAATACTTCACCTATTCTCGTATAAATTAATCTAAGTTGGTTGGGTACTTGTCAAAGAACCCTAGTGTTGGTATTATGATACAAGGGTTGTCCTTGATGGCAACTCACTCACAAGTTAATTCAGTTTTGATAAAAGGTAATTCATAGTACAACAGGAATATTAAGAGGTAACAAGGCAGTGGTACAAAAGAATAGGAGATGGAACTAAGGTCTAATTATCATAATAAAGAAGGTGAAGGAAAAGGTTGACGTAAACAAGTTTAGGAAGTATACACAGGTCCACTTAGTCGAAACAATGTATACACACTAGTACACAGAACAAAAAGAGCGTATACGTATACATACACTCTCAGCAGAGGAAAAGCACATACAAGTTGAAAAACCAAGGTTTTTGTCCAAGGTACTTGGTCCGAAGTATTTGGTGTGAGGTATTGGTCCGAGGTATCTGGTCCAAGGTATTGGTCCGAGGTATCTGGTCCAAGGTATTGATCCTAAGTGGTTTTGGTCTAAGGTATTGAGAAGGGCTTAAAACTATGTAAGGAGGAGAAGATAATTAGGTGAGTGGGTGCAAGTGAATGGGTTTCTAATGAATACTTCTATTTGAAGTATGGTTTATGCTGTAGGGGCTATGTTGGTTATTTGATTTGAAATATTTTGTGCACTTTGAATTCAATGTTAGATGAAGATCATGAGACCTGGAATGACTTATCATTAAATGATATGATATTGGTTGGGACATATCTAATTATGTACACCTATTTTATTCTTTAAATGTCATGGGTTTTTCTAAAGTATGGAATAGTAGTGAAGTTATGAATTAATATTTACAGATATGTACGTTGGTTCGTCTCAGTAAAAGTGCATGTACACTCATGTTATACTCTTCTAAGTAGCGTATACAAAATAAAATCCTTGTCTTCAGTTCTGGCTGATCAATCTTATCATTTCTATTATTTTACTGTTGTTTGTTAATGAATTCTTCTGAGGTTTAAAAGTAAAATAGAATGCATAAGGAATTTGATATTTGATTGGTTACTTGTATAAGTAGGGTGATCTCTGCTACTGCCTGTGTGAAGCTCTATAAATTGACAATAGATGTTCAGTATATTGTTGGTTGGTACATACTTGATTAAGAAGTTTTAGGTTTCAGTAGTTTTGAAGGTATACGCATGTTTAATTGAAGGAAGTAACGCATACACGCAGGTTGGGTTCAGTAAAATAGTGTATACATTTTGATGCATGATTTTTGAGGTTGTAGTTGGTTCTGAATGATGATGCAGGTTTCTAGGTTAAGAACAATGCTCTGGTGACAGTGATATGAGTGATCATATTAATTGATTATTGGTTGATGCAGTTTCAAAGTTATGATGGGTCCAGTATGAAAATTTGATGAAACGAAGCCTCATGTGTATTTTTGTGTACCAGGAGAATCGAGTCTGAAAATTTATGAAATGTGGTACCTGCAGGAAGACAGAAGGTTGTAGCCTTGTGTAGGTCAGTGCCTGTGTATTAGTAAACACATTGGCTGGTACAAGAGATAGAGGATTGTAGCTCCCTTTAAGCAGAATCTGGAAGATGAGAGAACATTGTAGCCTTCTGTAGGTGGGTGCCTATATACTGGTATGAGTCTGCACCAGTACAAGATTGTAAACATATTTTCTTATTGTTAAAAGAAGATAGAGACGACATCAGCAGGTGGTTTTCACCCACATTAGGTTTCCACCATAAATCTTAGTGTTCATGTGTGTTTCTTATGTGTGATGGTTTATTCTATTTTTACTGTACTATTTAATAAGTTACTGATCCACTGGTTATAGATCAACAGATGATAAATTAACTAAATCACAATTTCTATGGGTATAGAATGGTTTCTCTAATCACAGTAGCGTGTACACGCTAGTTCACTTCACAGAAGTAGTGTATATAAATCTATTAGGGAAATGAAAAATTATTGATTTGATAATATTGATTCACCCCCTGCATTAGTATTATTTCCAACACCTACGACTCATTCAAGGAGAGGAGGAAGTAGGTTTTAACATAATATTAGGAAAGACCAAAACTAGGGTGCCCTTACATATGGATCTATTTCTTGGTCTCTTACTTATCTATCTATAATCTTTTGTATAACATACACATCTATGTTAATATCTCTACCCATTCGATCGAAAGTTATTATAGCCAAGTCCTTTTTGAGGCATTCCCCTAGGTCTCCTTTATATTTCTCAAGATCATCTATTCATATGTTATACCTACTAATCATTGTTGTGCTATCCATTAGTGCTCACTTGTGCAATCAAGAAATTACAAATTCTCTATATTCTTGTGGGGTGAGAACTGCTATGTATTCAGTTAAAAATTCAAGGTTAGAGTAAGAGCAAGAAAGTTTCATAGTACCAGAGTTATGAGAAGGAATGCAACACAGTTATTAAAGGGAAGGAATCCCTATAGAATGCACCCTTCCTTTGAAAAGTGGGCACAATGGGCTACACACAATCCTCACATGAATCCCCATAGTTTTTTTACTAAATTTGGATTTGATTATTAGGTATTATATATAAATTTTTTAATTTTTTATTTCATGTTTCAATATAAAATTAGCTATGATAGTATATATTAAAAAAATTACTGATTAAAATAAATAATCATTGTTAACATTAATTGTGAAGTAATAAAAATTGCATGAACTTCCTTTGCATGTTGCACATGTATCCACTTCACACTGTATATAGGTATAGAGAATTATCTTATTCTATCTCCTTTACACTATTTCGGTTAGTTTTTCAAAGTAAACAATTTTCTAGGTCACCTTTCCTCTATCTTCTAGAAAGCTAATTTGTTAAGGTCGTTACCTTTAGGAAGCATCCAAAGCCTATGAGAGACATTCATGAAACAAAGAACTATGTAAATTATTTATGTTGTGATATGTATTTGAATAAGTTAATTATGACTAAATTTGAGAGGAAACGATGTACATATCGAGATTTAGCCTGAAATTCATTTTCATGTTGTTAGGTTTAACAACATAAATATGGCATTTTTATGGTATGTTCACATAGAAATTTTGTCTAGAATCCATAATCTTGTTTTTCCTTGTATAGTGTTACGACTTAAAGATTATTACTGAAAATTTTACTAATATTTAGCTTGGAATTTATTTTCCTCTATTTTTTGGGTAAAACTAAAACTTTGAAATTACCTGATTTTCCTACATTTTTTGACAAAGTAGAGATTAGATACATTTTTTATACAAACTCTTCATCACCAGGGTATTTTTATGATTGGTAGTCTTTTATACATTTCTATTATGAGTAATATTTTACCATTCTTCAAGAAATTGCCCATTCCTAACATTTTTTTGTAGTTAGAGAGTCAAAGTGGTATGAAGATCTTTCTTTTTCGAAGAAAAATGTTTAAGGAAGGGAATTCTTGTCTTCACTTGAAACCATGAAGCGATAAGCTCTAAGTCTAAACTCTCTTCCCCTTTTTTTTTATTTGTCTTTTCCCTTTATTCTTTAACTTATGTTTCCTATTCCTTCTTCCGCTCCTCATCCATATTTTGGTTGCAATAATTGAAGTGGTAGATCTCCTTATGGTGGGTAGGTTTTTGTTGATTGATATAAAGAAGCCACAATATTAGAATTAAGTTCACTGTAGCAATTCAATATGCATTTTGTAAGTGAGGTAGATAGCCGATTTTACAAACATTATTCTATACATGTTGTAGCTCTTTGACTTGCAATGGATTATTTCATATCATATTCTACTCCTTGCTATTTAGGTTATGACCTAGTAACTACTAGATGGTTTATGTTATCAGATTCATTTTATTTTACTTCATGGCCTTCTATTGTAACTACTAGATGGTCAATCGTATGTAGTTTTTTTAGTAAATGGCCATTTCTCTAATATATGCCATGTTTGATGATAATTTTAACATTTCAACGTTTTGTGTCAAGGATTGAATAATTTTAATTTATCTTTTTTGATCTTCTAAATATGGTTTCAACTTCTCAAATTTAGGAGCTTTCTCTCTGATGAGTACCACTATAGCTTAAAAATATGCAATAATAGCTTGAGAGAAATGAATGTTCCATAAATGGAAGGTTCATATCTAATGCTGTTGTGGATGTCTCTATGGGGAAGAACTTTACAATGATGTTTGAATTATAACCATGAATATTCTTGTAAAGGTATTTAGTTAGTTTTGAGAATCCAATAGAATTAACTTAATGGAAACTGGTAAATTCCAAGGGTCTTTTCTTCATCTGTGGAAAAGCTCAAAATAATATCCAAAAAGTTGTTCGGCAAAAAAAACTAAAATGCTTGTAACAAGTTTTTAATTAAATTATTTTCTTCAATATCATCTTCATATGTTTAAGGAGTTTTAGTGCTACCTAAAACGTAATTGTCATAACCATCAAGTTTCTCAAGTTTTTATTTTGCTTTGATTATGGTTAATGATGTTGATCTTAGAGAAAAATGACAATTCCTAATAAGTTGGTAGTTTCTTAACATTTTTGTAAAAGTTTTTCTTGTCCTTTTGGGTTTTATACAATTTATTTCCTATCACTTTGACGCTATTTTATATCTAGACTATGGATTATGGGAGCTAAAGTACTCAACAATTTTTTCTTTTGTTTTAACACTTGCATTGAGTAAAAATGAGTAAAATCCTTGAGGTGTAGAAAAGAGGCCCCATTGGTAGTCTTCTTTTACTTGAACTTTTACTATTTTTGTGTCCAACTGGACTAAATTTTTAAATAAGCTCATTTGTGTAAGGTCTTGGGTCTTTGGTATTTGTCACTAGTGTTCTCTATTGAAGATTCATAATTTCTATTTACAGTGAAGATTAGAAATATTTTGAAATAGAAATTCTAGTAGTCTCAACTCTCAATGCATTATATGGAATAAAATATTATTGGGTCTATCACAAGGGCAAGAATCTACATGGTTGTTATGAATTTTCGTCTTGCAGGGCGACTAAATGCCTTTCAGAAAACAACAAAGAGTGTCAATTTCATTGTGAGGGTTGAAAGTGCACATTCAAAACATAAAATGAACTTTGTTGAATAACTGTGAAATATGTGTGTCTCAATCATATCCTTTCCTTTACATTTCGTAGTAGACCTCATCCATTGTAGCTTCATCCATTACTTAATAATACCAAAAGGATAAATCCAATGCTGAAATAATTTAACATCAAAATATATCAGTAGATGTAAACAAATAAATGTATTCAGAGAACTTAAGAAAAAATTGGAATTACTAGAATAAATCTAAAAAAATTGAAAAAATGTTAGGGAATAAATCCAAAAAGAAAGTGGAACATCACCTCAAATAGTTTTACCACACTTCCTAAAACAAAGGCATCAAATATTTATCTAGATAATAGGTTGGATTATATTTGTCATGATGCACATTTCTCTATCGAGAGTCTACACTCTTAGGTCTAGACATTCCTCCATGCTTTAGTAAGTCCATAAATTCATGCTTGGATAAGAAGTTTGACAATCCATCCAACAATTCCTAAAAATAATTGTAACATAACATATCATTCCCATTCTCCATCAAATTACATAGCTCATTTGTCCCATAGTCTCTGATCCTCATAACTCTACTCTATTGAAGCTTACTAAACTATATATCTCAAAACATCATTGCATTTAAATTCCAATATCTATTTCAAAACATGTAGGATCCAGCCATTACTTGGTTACCTATATCAAAATTAAACAAGTTCCATTTTCACGATAAAACCTCGGGTATTTATGACAAAAGATAGGAATAGTGGCATATGACAAGTCAAGATAGATATGACTTAAGAGTTGTACCCTATGATTTAGAGAGAAATATCAAAATTTAATGACATTAAACTTAGCCTCATATATAGATATATATATGTATATGTATGCATGTATATATGTACGTATATATTTATGTATGTATGTATGTATGTACGTATGTACGTATGTATGTATCTATGTATGTATATATAGATAACTTATCAATATGACATGTAAATATTAAATTCATCCCCAAAATTTGATTTCCTATCATCCACAGCATAATGGTATGGGCCCAATTTTTGTCAATCTGAATTTCTTCAGTACCCCATAAAGCATAATGCTTTTAGTATCTCCTCAATCTCACATACAACTACATAACAAAACATCCTTGACCATCAAAGAGATAAGAAGCATAATCTTTGTATTTGTCTCCCAACAAAACAAATGGATGATAATTTGACACATCTAGTATACCATTGATTTTCAACTTACCCCGTGGACTTGAAACATACATGTTACCCTTCCAAACAATATGTGGATTACGAAATTTTAAGAAGCCCTACTTTTTTCCATGCATATTAATCAACTTAATCAAAGAAAAGGGATTTTTTACCTCTACTAAATTATAGGATAAATTAAATGTAGAAGTAAGTGCATTAGAAAAACTCGATTGATTGGATCAATGTGTTGCTTCTACATTCCATCAGACAGTTTTTTTTGTTTTTTTGTTTTTTGTTTTTCTGGCTTATTTGAATTAGATATTAGTTTATTTTATCTACTTTCACATGTCTAGTGTAATGGTCAATCTAGTTCTTTAGAAAGTAAAGTAACATTATCAATAAGTGGTAACTTACTAATGCTTTCAAATGCCTATTTTTAGGGTCGTCATTTGTAGGCTTAAGATCTAAAAAGATTGTTTGCGTGCTTTTGTTTGAACCGAAACTTGTATATGATCCTTGGGGTACTAATCTTCTTCATTTTTGATCCAAAAATATTTTTCTATCTCTTGTGGATTCTCATGGTAACTAGTTCTAGCATTTTCTTCATACTATATGTAAAATTCCTTCATATTTTGTCAACATGAGGCATTTTGCATGGCTTTCATCAATTTTGTTCAAAAACATTGTTATTGGCAACTAGAGTGTGGTGTTTTCTCTAATTTTGGGACATTGTTCTCAGGGAAAACAAAGTATTCTTCTACTGAAAAGATAGGTTAGGAACATATAGATTTTGATAACTCCTAAGAATACACATTTTGCAGTGTAATGGAAGTATACCTAACTACCATTTGATAGAGTTGAACTTACATAGGCCTTGTTTAGGTGAGATTGGTAAAGGTCAAAATGGATGTTCTCATATGTAGAAGTCATAGCTGACCCTATATGAAATTGTTAGTCTTAAAAATGTCGATAGCAACATACACATTTTTTTACGGTAATGGAAGTGTGTCTAAATTGCATTTGACAGAGCTCTAATCACTTAGGCCTAGTTCAAGTGTGCTTGGTAAAGGTAGATATATATGTTAAAAAAAGTAAAAGTCAAAATCCATTTCATCTAAGTACTTCTGTCAATGAGGGTGTAAAGTCTACAACAAGAGGTCTGATTCACATGAGTACACATGAAAATATGGGAGAAAATTCTCATTAATTAGAACATATGGAAGGAAAAATGTTAGCTACAAATGGTTTAGCTCAACGACCAACAAAAAAATGGAATCACAAGGTTGAAGTATTCTCTTCCACATCCATTTTCTCTTGCAATGAACAAAAGAAATTTTGCAGTAGTGCAAAATATTGGTGTAGTATTCATTGATAGGAAGAAGCATATGGGTTAAAGAGGTACCCCATCCTTTTCAGTTCCTAAGAAGGAGAGGGTAAAAGGTTAGGTGTAACAATTTTTCCTATATTATAAGGCTATACATATTTCTTGAAGAGGGTTAATAACAAATTTGCGAAAAAAATGTTGGGTTTAGATGTGGGAATCATAAGGTAGTATCACACGTAAAAAAAAAATCAACCTTAATGAATTTTCGTCTCCATAAAATAGTTTAACGAGAAAATTAATATATCGAATGAACAATAATTACAAAGTCCAATGTCTAGGTGTACTCATGCTTGTGAAGACAATATGCTACAATGAAAAGCCATGATTCTTAATATATTATGAAATGGTTAGTTAGTTCAATGGAAGTTGGAAAGTATGAGTTCAACACTTATGTCTACTGCACAAGTCAGTGGAGTTGGATATACAAGTTGCTAGAAATCATTTTCCCTTTAAAGTTATGTAATGAATAATATTCATCTTGTGTTTTCAAGATGTTCAAATGTTATATTATATTTTAAGAATGTTTTTTGTTTCGCTTTAAAGTTATGTACTGAATAATATTCATCCTGTGTTTTCAACTTGTTAAAATCTTAAATTATATTTTAAGAATGTTTTTTTTTTTTGGTAAATTATTGCTTAGTTGGAGGGATAATTTTTATGCTAAATACATATATTTCATGTTCGAATAACATTTTGTAAGATTCCTATTTAATCTATAATGTGGAATTATTCATTGCATATAGAAACATCGATGGTCTACATGACCATATTGTGAATCCTATTAATAAAGTGGATACAAAGCTAGAGGAAGATGGTCATTCCAACCTAGAGGGAGATGTTCATTCCATTCGATTTATGAAATCTTCCATTAAAGTGGTTTACTTTTGGAAATTAACTTCTCGTTTGACTCGATTATTGTTTATATAAATTTGACTTCTTGTTAGAATTGATTGATGTTTATCGTTTACTTCTTTTAGTAATACAAGTGCAAAATCAATTCTAAGGGAAAGTATGGTAGTGCTCCTTATATAGTTTTGTTCAAATTTAGATGTAATGAGAAGTTGAAAGTGTAAATAGGTAATTACTTTTTAATGTGAGTATGACATGTTTTCATTGTGTTAATAGTATTATACTTTCCATATTGTGGATTTAGAATTTTTCAGAGGATGATTGGATAATTTCTGTTAAAATCTTTTAGTTTTTACAAAATTAGAGGAAAAATTGAATCCAAGGAAGTGGAGAGAAATCAATTGCAAGTTAAATCGAAGGTTCTTTTATACTTGACTTTTATTTTTGTTTTTGTTTTAATCCATTTGGTTTTTATAGTCATTGTTAGCTTTTGTTTTTTTAAATCTTCTTATGAATTTTCTATTCTTTTAACTTTGTTATGGGCTCTAGATAGATATGTAGGAGAAGTTGATATAAATATACTTACGAAATGTTTAACAGTTAAAGCATATCCGATGCCATCATTCTATTATGAATAAATTCCACTTAAGGTTGAGCTGAAAGAGGTATTTGACATACGATATCTATCTCAATTAGAAAAGGTTTGACATTTAAATCATCTCCCATGCCATCATTTTATCATGCAAAACCTTGATTGAAGGTTGACCTGAAGAAAGTATTTTGCTATACATGAGCTATCATAGTGATTGTGCTTGCTATCATAGTGATTGTGCTTTTCATCAATTTTGATGGAATAATTCACCAAACCATGAATTTCAGACATGTTTGGCCAGTTGGTCTAATATAAAGGATTGAATATTAATATAGTTCTAATTCAAGATAGGTTTTTCTCTTATTGTTAAATGATAAAGCTTCTCTTAACTAGTGTTTTCCATAATTTAGCTAGCTTTTTTGCAATATATATTTAAAAATATTGAGCAATATAGTTCAACGATGAACATAATCTATCCCACTATTTGTAACAAAACAAATGGTTAGTGATTCATACATTTACGTACGGTTTCTATATGGTTGGTTTCAAGAAAAAAGAAAATATAATTGCTATATAAACAAATAGAGGAATCATCAAATTTAGAGGTTCACTGCAAAATTAGTTTGTAAAACATATTTAGGCCGATAGGCTTTCCTATGCATCAACAATTGTCAACACTTTTAACCTGAACCGTTTGATCAAGTTTGACAGTTTCAACCGTTGATTTGAATTTTACTGCTTTTTCCAAATATATTATTTGCTTTCTTTTCACCTCCAGCTCTGTTGTGCATTGAACCTAGCCCTTTGAGTTGCATTATTGCTTTTTCCAATTCTTTTGTCACTCTCCAAAAATATTTTCAAAAGAAATTTCACTGCTTTTTTTTACAGTTTGTTTGATCAAGTTTGACAGTTTCAACCTTTGATTTGAAGTTCACTGCTTTTTCCAAATATATGCTTTGCCTTCTTTTCACCTCCAGTTTTGGTGTGCATTGAACCTGGCCCTTTGAGTTGCATTACTGCTTCTTCCAATTTTTTTGTCACTCTGGAAAAATATTTTCAAAAGATATTTATGGGTCAGTTCATATTGCCCTTTTTATTGAGCGTTACGCTGAATCCCTTGGTGTTTGGAAGAGAACATTGAGCTACGCGTTTGCTCTATATGTGCAGTTTTTATTCATGCCAGTGCCAACTAACCATTTAGCAGTGCCATTCTCTTATAAAATTACGATTCCGTAAGCTTTAACTCCATGCTTTTCAAACTAAGTATACCTCGTTGTGTTAAGTAGACCTGCATATCATTCTGTCTTTTCCCAGTATCAATTATTAACATATGCGTTGATTATTAATTGCAGGCCAATTAAAACCCAATTGCCAACACTCCAGGATTCATATCTTTCACATAATGGTTATTTGAGAAGGTATGATCTATTTAACGTCTCTGTTGTAAGAGTTTTTTCTTTATGCTTTTTTATTAACCTTAAGTTTTATTAACCCTGAGTTTCGTTTGATCCGTTGAATGCAGATGAAATGTGTGCTGTCATTAATGGCCTGATAAGTGCCTGCAGCAGCAAGCAATTAATTTATGGTGACTTTTCAATTCCGGAGCCGGCTCACTGATTTTACTGGTATTATATTGATTTTAGGTATCGAGTTAGTAGTTCTTTGATTTTAGGTATCGAGTTAGTAGTTCTTTTGCTGGTTTTTAAGATTCTTATAGGAGGGAAATCAGACAGGCCGTCTATGACCTTTGTTGAAGAAAATATCTCTTTCATGACTAAACAGATTTTAAGAAATTATTTCCTTTTCCTGTGGTTGTGGTTTCGTTTTATTAAGTTATTTCCTGTGTTTTGTGATGTTTAGCCTAAAGACCTTTGTTACGTTGAGAGAGGCCATTACGCTAAAGCCTTTGAAGAACACCAGCGCAAAGGTAGAGTCACAGTGGAATGCATCCAAACGTGGAAGGCAGCCCTTAACCAATCCTCCCACATTTCTGGTCTGCTATTTAAATCGACTGAAAGGTACTAGTTGTCTTTTATGTTGCATCCAACAGAGTATAAATGTACAAAACGCTTATGAAAACAATGCATCAATTTTTATTTTTTATTTTAATTTGTGTGTGGTTTATGGAGAGATCGAGATAATTCCAAAAAAACATGGACTGACAATAAGTAGTTCAGTAGTTTTCATTTATTTCATGCTATTGGTGTGGTTTATGGAGAGATCTAGATATTGGTGAAATGACTGCTATGTTTGTGAGCAATTTTACTGGTTACCAGGATGTACTCCATAGCTGGAGTATTTTTTGCATACCAGAGGACAAAATTATAGTGAACAATTTTATTGGTTGTTACTGTATGTTACAGCACAAAAAAATATGTAGTTAAATATGTAAAATTTATTTTTTCGCCACAGTGAATGAGTTTTAACTTTTCAATAATTTTTAGTTGCAAGCTCAATCAAAGAGTTATATGTCTTGTTTTACTGTGAATCCCTATTCTATTATGTTTTACACCGTGTTGTTATTCTATTTTACATTGTTGTTACTCCGCATAGATTTTTCGGTTTTATACTTTGTCTCGAAACTACCTCACTTTGTTGTTACTATGCATAGATTTCTGGGTATTATACTGTCTCAAAAGCAATCCAATTTTATGTTAATTGTACATTTTGGAAATATTATAAAATCTGAAAATATTCTGAAATATGATGATTAGAAAAAATTTAAATTATTTTATTCCTTTATTACCGATATTTCTGGAATGTGCCATCAACTTAAAAATATTGATATTGTAACTATACTAGTATTCTGAGCTACAGTCTCCTTAGTCCATGGGTTGCCTGCTAAATACCTATCTGTTCATAAATCCTCCAAAGTTGTTCCATCAAGCTCCGATTAGGCACACGTTAGATTTTTGCCCCTTGTTGAAAGGGAACCAATTGAGCTCCTCGCAAGCTATGTAATTAATTGGCAATATGTAAAATTGTATATTGTTGAGACTATATAACATTGAAAATAAATATTAGTCGATGGAAAATAAACATTAGTGCATAGTAATAAAAATATTAGTTAACCAATAATAATTATTATTACCAATGTATTGATTAGTATTAATTGATCCATTCCTTTTATTATTATCCTTCCCTCTTGAGAAACAATACTTAAAAACCGTACTTTGAGCAAATTTAATAGACTAACTCTTTTTGTATACCTTAAATTAATCATATTTCAAAAGGTTATTATGATTTCATTTAATAAAGTTTATCCATTCACTTCATCATATAAATTAATAATTCAAATAAAGTTCAACTTATTAATATTCAATTTTATTAAATTTTTTTCAAAAATCTTTTTATTATATAAAAAAAAAAAAAAAATTATTAATTTTATTTTTAACTTTTTTTAAATTATTAAAAGACTTTCATTTTCCTTTTATCACAATTTAAGTCATTCATTTTTAGTAATACTATATGACATTTTTCTTAACACAAGTTTTCATTTTCCTCGTATCACAATTGAAGTAATTTATTTTTATTTTTATTGTATCACAATTTAAAGTCATTCATTTTAAGTAATACTACATGAAATTTGTCATGATATTTCTTTATATCAATCTAACTTTTTTAAGGCCTATGTTTAAAAACCTTTAAGTTTTTAAAGTATCATTAAATTTTTCATGCCAGGGTTGTAATGTTAGAATAGATTAGGTAAATATGACTTGGTCAAATTACCAGTATCCACAATATTCGGGTTGTAATGTTAGAATAGATTAGGTAAATATGACTTAGTCAAATTACCAGTATCCACAATATTCGTGTCTGAAGCCGCTTATTTATAGGCTAAAGAGGTCCAGGATTATTTGTCTGACTAACTAGTAAAATCAAACAATAAATATCTTTCTTTGAAAAAAATAAATACATTAAAATTTAATTAATTAAAAAACAAAAAATATTACAATATTACAGTTTTAATAATTACGTTCAACTTAATTTTTTTTTAATATTTTTTTACAATATTATAATATTATGATGCAATAATTAGTTTTATTTTAGAAAAAAGGATTTTCACTTAGTAATTTAATTAAGATAACTCAAATTTAAGTAAATAATATCGTGGTTTTCGACTTTTCCTTTAACGATTTCAAAGATAAGTACTATGTTTAAAAACCTTTAAGTTTTTAAATTATCATTAAATTTTTCATGCCAGGGTTGTAATGTTAGAATAGATTAGATAAATATGACTTGGTCAAATTACCAATATTCACAATATTCGAGTTGTAATGTTAGAATAGATTAGGTAAATATGACTTAGTCAAATTACCAGTATCCACAATATTCGTGTTTGATGTAGCTTATTTATAGGCTAAAGACGTCCAGGATTATTTGTCTGCCTAACTAGTAAAATCAAACAATAAATATCTTTCTTT
>APFE031156510.1:0-24816 GCA_000404065.3 Pinus taeda
ACATCCATTGGTATTGCATCACAAAATATCACATCTTTATAAGTACCAATCTGTATCTCTCCCTTGCAATGTTCTGTCACAATAATCTAATGTCCTTTCTGCAACCATGACACTTTGTAAGGGGTAGGGTGTAATGTCTTCACTAATCCTAGCTTGTCCACCATCTCTGTAGAGACAAGGTTATCAATGCTTCCACTGTCAATTATCACTTTACAACATTTACCTTTGGATTTGCATGTAGTTCTGAATAAACTCTTTCTCTGAGCTGGTTCTCCAGTGTCTTTCTCTACCTTAAGCAATGCTCTTTTCAACAACAGGGATTCTCTTACTTGATGGGATTCTTCCTTGTCTGTAATTTGAAGTTTTTCTTCCTTTGCCTCAGTCACATTCACATTCCTCTAATTTGTTGTTCTATTATGAGGACAGTCCCATGATCCATGTCCCCATTCTCCACATGTGTAACACCAAATATCTCTTCCTCCACCTCTTCCTCTGGGTGCAAATCTTCCTCTATTAAAATGTCCCCTCTATGGTGGTCTACTACTTGAACTTCCTGCTTCATTATGATGTTGCTGAACCCTTGGTCTGGTAGTTCCTCTACCTCTTACTGAACTTTTCCCTTTATTCCTCTGATTTTTTTTCCTCAACATCTTCTCTTCTGCCTTCAAACCTGCTTGATAGGCATCTTCAATGGTCTTCAAACTCAGCAAGATGATCTCTTCCTGTATGTCATATCTTAAGCCATTGATATATCTGGCTACCTTCTCCATATCATCCTCTACATGTCCTGCTCTAATACTCAATCTATAAAACTCTTCTGTATATTCTTTAACAAACAATCCTTTTTGCCTTAAATTCTGTAACTGTTTGAAAAGATTTAACTGATAATCTTTTGGCAGAAATTTAGCTTTCATTTTACTCACCATTTTGTCCCATTTCTTGATCTTGGACTTTCCTTTTCTTGTTCTGGATGTTTGTAGTTCATCCCACCAAATCGCTGCATGACCCTTCAATCTGGTAACTGCAAATTTCACCTTCTTTTTGTCATCAACTTCCTCATAGTCAAAATATTTTTCCAATGAACTGATCCAATCCATTAGCTTTTCTGCGTTGAGACTCCCTTCATACGCAGGAATTTCCACCTTTGGTTTTCCACCTACTTTAGCCAACATCTTGATAACTTTGGTAGTTTCATTTTCCTCCTCTTCTTCTTCCTCAAAAGATTCTTCTGCAACACTGTCAACTCCTTCATCAGGTGTTCTCCTCTGAGGAGTCTCAATTGTGTCCATCCTTGTACGCAGACTCTGGATATCTTCTAGCAGAACTGCATTTGCTTAAGGTCTTCCTTGACCTATGCCAGCGCCTCTCCTCGGCGGCATGTTTACTATAGTCAAACTCAATCTCTGTGCTCTGATACCAAAAACTGACGCAAGAGGCTGATGAAAACAAGGTGGTAGTCTTAAAACTAGACTATTGGTTACTTTATAACCAATCAGATGCGTTCAAGCGGATTCTGTTCGTGGCTTACTTTACACTGAGGGTCCTGCTTTTCTTCTAAAAAATGTCGGTCCCATGCTTAATTTCCCTTTTTAACAAGCGCTTCATTCTGCACCGTTGATCTCCTCTCTCAAGATCTAACGGTCAACACTCAACTCAATCAACAAAACACTTCAGGATCACTCTACGCCATTTATCTCCTCTCTCTAGATCTAATGGTCATCATTCACGCCGATCAGCAAAACAATTCGTTGATCCGCCACTGTTGATCAACGCGCATTTTATCCAACGGTTCACGACGATATCGGGTGAGCCACTTGCTTGGGGATTACCTGCCCGATAAAGTGGTTTTCTCTCTCAACCCTAGTGCTACGTGTCACTTGGTTAATGGAATCGGGTGACTACCATGAATTACCACTTACATCTTTTCCTTCGCCCGATAGCCACCTTCACTGTTTAAAACCCACTTTTCCAATATAACCACGTGCATTAAAGCAAACTTAAATAAAGTGCTTAACAAGTTTTTTAGTGCCTAATAAATGGTTTTAGCGTTTAACTCCAAGATTACCCATTAACGCTAAATGACCGCAACTTAATGAAAAACACATAAATACTGAGATTTACCGTTAAAGTGTGAAAACAGAGAAAATACCCGGTTACGTTCAGAACACGGATACACAGAGGTAAACAAAAGTCTGCACCAGGATTAACACATAGATGCACGCTAAATCAATTTATTCAATATAATAGCGTTTACAGAGTCTTGGCCCTCTTGGCTCAATTACAGTGATTTATTTGACCTCTGTCTCAATATCAAACCCATATCTATCACTCAAACTCTCGCTTCACTCAATTCTCAATCATCTCAACTAATCCTTTTCCATTACATTTTTTTCCTCTTTTATGAGTCAAATCCTATTCTAACTGCATTAACAACTCAACCTCTATTTTAATCAATCTAACAACCAAATCTCTATTCTTAAGATCTATTACACACTTATTCTAACAACTTATCCCTTAGTCTAAAATAATACAATTTCCTAATTATTACAATAATGAAGTAAAGCTCATCTTCGACAAATCCAACCCTCTCTACCAAAACTGAATTTTGACCACTCTAGTCATTGAAATTCAACTCATTTAGCCACAACATGTGAACAAACCATCACATTACTAGCTAAGTCCAGATGCACATGCATCAAAGATGCTTCTCGATGAAAAATGAGGGACCTTCCACCACCTCCTCCTGAGAAGAAGGATGATGATATGGATCTACTAGAAAGACCTTTTGTGGTGGAATCTGAAAATGACATTGTTGATGATCCCATGGAGCTTGGATCCTTTGGAGCCTGCTCCAAGTAATCCCCCAACTCGGAAGAGACCATTGTGGCTTTGAGATACATTATAGGATGCTGAGAGACATGTTCCTATCAAAGGGACCTTTAGAGAAAGCAAGAAGTCATGTAGGTACCAAGGGTACGTTGTAGCTATGAGCAACATCATTTAGGTTGAACCTCCAACATTTGAAGAGGCATTAAAAAAACAAGTTTGGAAGGATGTTATGGCCAAATAATATGAATCCATTATGAAGATTGATGTATGAGATGTTGTTCCGGGACTTAAAGAAAAGTCTGTCATAACCTCGAAATGGTTGTATAAGATTAAACATTGAGTTGATGGAAGCATTGAAAAGTACAAGGGAAGGTTCTTTGCTAGAGGATTCTCCCGGATAGAGGGAGAAGATTATGATGACATCTTTTCACTAGTTGCCCACTACACCACCATTAGATTGATTGTTTCCCTTACTGCTAGTCAATGATGGACCCTTCACCAAATGGATGTAAAGACAACATTTCTTCATGGCGTGCTATAGGAAGAAGTATATGTTGAGTAGCCTTAGGGATTTGAATTAAAAGATAGGAAGACTTATTTTTGCAGGTTGAAGAAGGCATTATATGGTTTGAAACAAGCCCCAGAGCCTGGTATGCTCGCATTGACAGTTACCCGTTGAATCTTGGATTAATGAGAAGCCGTGTTGACCCTAACCTCTACTTCAAAGTGGTACAAGGTATACCCTTAATTTTGGTTTTATATGTTGATGATCTATTCTTGATAGATAGTGAGCCTTTGATGATTGAGTGTAAGAGGGAGCTAGCCTCTGAGTTCAAGATGAAGGATCTTGGTATGATGAATTACTTCCTGGGATGAGAGGTTTGGCAACAACCTAGAGAGGTTTTCCTTTTCTTAAGGAAGATAGTCGTGAAGCTATTGGAGAGATTTGGAATGACAAAGTGCAAATCCTTAACCAACCCGATGGAAATGAAGTTCCATTAGAGAAATTTTGAGGTAAAAAATGGGCCTCAAAACAAAAATTTACAAAAAAAATCAACTTTATAAGAATCAATAGGATTCAATATGACGCTGTCAACCATGGGGGATGATTTACCATTTTTGTAGTAAAAAGGTAAAAAAGATAAAAAAATAAAAAACTACTTTTTCAACTTATCTCTCTACGATTTTACTCAGATTTTGAGTGGGAGCACTCGTTGGATGCAAAATTAAATTCAAAATCCAAAGAGTGATCCCGCTCACAATTTGAGTAAAATCATGGGGAGATACATTGAAAATACAAGTTGAAAAATGAGTTATTTATTTATTTATTTATTTATTTTTCCTCCAAAACTTGATGAGGTAATCTAATCTTATTTTTTTTATTTCCACTATTATTTTATAATATTCCTTAAGAGGCCCATTTTAGATCTCAAAAATTCTCTAATGAAGAAGTTATGTAGAGATGACTGGACCCGACTTGGCTAACCCTTTCGAGTATCCTCAATTGATTGGAGCATTGCTATTTCTTGTGAACACTCATCCGGACATATATTTTGCAGTGAACACCTTGAGTCAATTCATGACCGAGCCACTTCATGCACACTAGGTTGCTGCCAAGCATGTGTTGAGATATTTGCATGGGACAATTAATCTTGGTTTGAGATCTACTGCCAAAGACGTGAGACTATATGGATACATTGATGCTGATTGGGTTGGAAACATTTTTGACAGGAACATCAAATCCGGGTGCTGCTTTAGCTTTGGATCTGCCATGATATCCTTGATGAGAAAGAAACAAAAGTCCGTAGCTATGAGTATGACAAAGGAAGAGTATATTGCTGCTAGCATTGATAACTGTGAGGTAGTTTGGTTGAGGAAGCTCTTTGGAGAGTTGTTTGAGCAGGTCCTAGATATGACAGTGATATATTGTGACAACAAGAGTGGGACCCGATTGGTAGAGAATCCCGTGTTTCATGACAAGTCCAAGCATATTGAGATCATATATGACTACATACGTGACATGGTGCAGAGAGGATCTGTGAAACTCCATCATATTTCGATTGATGAGAAAATTACATACATACTCACCAAGGCTTTGCTGAAAGGGAAGTTCTTGGTCTTTAGAGAGCAACTTGGACTGATAAATGTGACCCTCCTAGGTAAGGTATCCAGCTGAACGAGAATACTAAGAAATGCTCTTCCCCCCTGTCTGAGCTCCTAGGGTGAGGAATTAAGGAGGAGAGGTCCTGGGGTTGAGGGAACTTGTGGAAAATAGGTGTGTCTGATCCTTACCTCACGGTAAGTGTGTATCTCCCCCTGCCAAGTATACCCCAGCTTGCATCCTACCCACAAGTTGGGCTTTTTGGAATTTTTCCTCCCCATTTGGCCAATGGGTTGAGAGGTGACTTGGGTGTGTCTGATCCTTACTTTGTAGGGTAAGTGTGTCTCTCCCCCAATTGCCTTGGGTTGTGTCTGATCCTTACCATCCATGGTAAATGTGTATCTCCTCCTAAGGTAGTGGATGCATGTGTTCTACCACTTGATTCTTTAGGGTCTTGATGGGAAGATCAACAAACAAGAAGATAGTTGTGATGCTTACCTACCATGGTAAGTCGTATCCTGCCTATTTTCCTTGGATGGAGGGTGGTAGCTTGAGCTCCCCTCTGATGTCAAATTCTTCTTCTATTAGATTCAAGAGTATTCAACAGATGAGAAGAGACAACAATTGACTTGACGATGATGAGATATTTGAGATGGGACATGTATTGCAGTCAGAAATTTCTCCCTAACTGAGAGGGGGTGTTAATTTGGCAGCTTAGGGACGAATTCTCTCCATTTGTCTCTCTTCCTCATCCAGAGTAGCCCCAAATTTTTCTTGGAAGAATTTAATTTGGTTAAGGAAAAGTGTATTTTTAAAGTAATAACCCACAGTGGCACAAAAGTCAAGGTCAACCTAGAATAGAAATTGGCCTTCCTCCAACACCTATAAATACAAGTCAAGTCACTCTCATTTGGACACATCACATCACACATTTTCTTCTTCTTGAGGTTCGATACATCTTAAATACACATGTGTGAAGAGGAGAGATCTTAAATTACAAGAGGCCAAAATTTTCCTTTGACTAACACTTCGACCAATGTTGAATTTTGGAGTTTGGGCCTTGTTTGACTTGAATTTTTGGGACTGTTTTGGAGGCCAAATTTTGGGCACAAAGACTGAGGTTTTCTAGGCATGTTGACTGAAGTTAACTGTTTGACCGCAAATCTTCTCTATCCGTTAACTAGGTTTGACCGAGATTTCTGGAGCTATTTTGACTGAGATTTGACCAACATTAAAGGCCAAGTTTTTTGACTGTTGACTGAGCTCTTGGAGGGTAGTTTGATCGTTGACTGTTGTGTTGATTTGGGGTAGCCTCGGATGTGCTCTAGGCCTCAAATTTTGTAGGGAGGCTTGGGAACATGTATTCCAAAGAACCCATAAAGAGTTTTGGGAAATTCCACCCAGAAACAATTTTATTAAAATAATTAATTCTTTTTAATGGGGCCCTAAGTCTAAACTTAGGAAAGTAAAATAATTAATGGGTATTAATCTAACTGTGGGTGTAACTTCTAGAAGAAGATGAGGATCAAGCAGAAATGATCTTAGCCATTGATTAGCTTCCAATTTGGGTTGTTGAATGTCAACGAGGAGATTATTTAAGGAGGCTTGAGGGTCATTTGGAAAGACACACCGAGAGATCAAGAGATCGAATTTATGAAATGAGAAGTTCTCAGGAGGAAATTCTGATCGATTAGATTTCTTGCAGTTGAGGGGCAGGGATAACATCCAGAGGGAGAGAGATTTTTCGCAGCTGGAGAATCAACAACAAAGAGAGGCAGAGAGTGATCCAACAACTCTCACGCAGAGGCTAATGCAGGGCCACGCAGAGGCTAATGTAGGGCCATGCAGAGGCAACACAAAGGGTGAGGGAGAGTATGAAATTTTCCAGTAGAGTCAGTTTCAGAAGTCGGGAGCCAGTGTGTGAGACCAGGAGGTTAAGAGCAGTGACTCTGTGAAACAAATCGACTAGCTAGCTCGCTGACGCATTGCCTAGAGGGGTTGACGTAGGGATTGTGTGAGGACTGCATAGAGGCAACACATGGCCTACCAGAGGCACCTCATTTAGTGTTCAGATTAGCCAAGATTTTTCTCAGTGGTTGTGTGAGGTAATCTCACAAATATTTATGTCAGTATTTCTCTCTCTGTAACTGAATAACCCTTAAGGTATTCAAAATTTGCTACTGCTTAATAATAATAAACCCTCATAACTGCTGCACCGGTTTTCCCACATTGGTTTTTTCCGGGGACATTTGTCCAAAAACAACGATGTCATTTGTGTTGTATTTTATTTCTTGCTCAGTCTCTTGTCTCTGCAAAACATTTAATTAAGTGAAGGCTGCAGTGTACATGTTTCGTTATTTTCCGTAGCAAACTGCAAATAATTTGGTTGATTAATTTAACAAATAGAAGAAACATTATCATTTGTTGCAGTAGGTATTCTAGTTGTGGAATTTTCGCATGTTGGACTAGTTAGGCACATTTCACTGCTATGGACTTTGACAGATTTGTAGACTTTGATTTTGACCAAATTTTACCTGGGGTAGATTTGACTATTGGCTCATCATTTGATATTGGTTGGTTGACTTTGTTGGATAGTCAAAGATTTGACTTTCACTATTGTTGATGAATTTGGAACATTGTACTCTCTATTGAACATTTTATGACAATCTAATGAGAAAAATTTGAAAGGGTCTTCCCTATTGTGGGGTTTTACCTAGTCTTTGACAAAATCCTTATGTTTCTTACTGCTCTTGGTTGTCTCTTTCTGTTCATTGCATTTACTTTTCTATTTATGATTGCTCTTGACCATTGGAAGATTAAATTGTTTGGAAATGATTGTGAACTACAGAAAAAAGAATTGGGCTAGAGTAATTGTTACATCATAGAACAATGGAAATTTAACATGGAAGAACTTGAAATTCCTTTGCATTATAGAGTTTATTTCCATAGGCTCTATGAAGAGGTGAAAGTCAAAATTAGAACTTCAATAGGCATTTCAGAAAGCTTTAGAAGTGACATTGGAGTCAAGCAAGGTTGGCCTTTATCTCCTACTCTTTTTGGTTTTTTATATTGATAAACTGGAATAGTGGCTAAATTTCCAAGGTGGAGATGGTGTCAGTTTGGGGGAGTTTGTGATAATGCTTATTTTATATGTTGACGACCTTGTGTTGATTGCAAATCGACCCATAGATTGCAGATGCACTTGTATGCCCTTGAGTATTTTTGTAGAGTAGTGGGGATGCAAGTCAATAACAACAAGACCAAAATAATGATTTTATCTAATAAAAGGAAGTAGAGCCAACATATGTTCTTCTTCGAAGGGAATACTCTTTAAGAAGTAAATGAGTACAAGTACCTCGAGATTGATTTCAACAAAAATCTTAATTAGGAGGATTGTAGAAGAAGAGGATTTTGGGAGGGTGGAAAGCATTATATGCTCTTTTGGCATGAATTGTGGGCTAGCAGCACCTCCGTTTCAAAATGGAAACAAATTGAGAAAATCCAAAAACATTTGATCATGAGCAAGTTCAAAATAAAAAGTTCGGTTCCTTATGAGATAATGTTGAGTGAAACAGGGGCAACTCCCATCGAAGCAATTTCTTTGGTGTGTCTCATAAGATATCTTAAAAGAATTGAGTAAATGGGAGTAGGTAGATGGCCTAAAGTTGTCTTCAATGAAGGCATGCGTGAAAGAAAGAAAACATGGATGAGACAAAACAAAAAATGGATGCAAAAATGGAATATATACCTCAATGCATGTCCCACAAATAGCAAGGAGTTAAAGAATTTTGTTATGAAGAAGTTTCACAAACATATATGGGGAAAAGAGTTGGGTAGAAAGAAGAAGTACTAAGTTGACAAGTTCAACCTTACTTGTGATCTCCAACAAAAAGAGTACATTGGAGCTAACATTCCGTGGAGTGAAAAGATTCTTATTGCCCAATTAAGAACTAACTCACATCAACTTCGGTGTGAAACAAGGCGATGGAAAAGGCCTAAAGAAACTTGGGAAGAACTAGTGTGTATTTTTTTCACTTTTGGGGTAGTAGAATCATAAAATCATTTCATTTTGGAATGTGATGCTTTTAGGGATATCAGGGAGAATTATGGTAATATGTTAGCAATGGTTTCTTGGCATTATCTTTTCAGTGAGGGGATTGTGAGAAGGATGAGCCAACTCATCATCAATTTGAATAAGAAAAGGACTGAATTGCGAAAAGTGAAATGCATGGAGGTAGGTGGTCCCATGTAGATGTTAAAATCTCATTCATTCATTCATATTATATGCGCTATGGGATACTTTCCCCTTTATGGTGGCCAAGCCATCAACGAAGGACCTCTCCTTTAATGGTTAATAACAATTGATTGTTAGAAATATTGAGAGGTGGGTGAATCAATATTTTTATTCAATTAGTTAATTTTACTTTTCAAAGCATTAATTATCATAAGCACTAGATCAATACATAAATCAACACCATTCAACAATGCACAATATCAAAGACAATAGACACCAAAGTTTTAGGTGGAATCCCTTCCCGGAGAAAAACCACCAAACGCTTCTTAATACATGTCTTTTCATGATTACATCAATGGAAAAATCTAACTTTCAAGATTCTCTAGCTACAACTGGAAGGAGGTGTTGAGAAATATAACTAGTATCGGTCTTCATAATTGTATTTTAGTCATAATGTAATGTATTTGTCAAAAAGAGATAAAATAAAATTTATTGTGAAAGAAAAATTATTTATAAGCATGGGTTTCATGCTTCATTTATTTTTAATATAGATCAAAAGCACCCATTGAGTGCTCTAGGGTTTGTGTCTTGAGTGAAAGTCTAAGTCAATATATTTTGGACACTTCATGGCTATTTATGTCAAAAAAGAAAAGTATTTTTATGTTAAAATTGTGTCTTGTCCCTCCTCCATCAAGTCGGGCTAACCTCCTACCAAAGTCGGTCTCAATGAAGGAATTTCGTCCCACTTAAAGACTATATACATTAGCAAGGGCACTCGACCTATTAGAGGATGGAGCATCAAGTACTAGATATGAAATTCTTAGTGAAGAAAGGAGTGTGAAAGAAGTGAAAGGAAAGGCCTCACCATTGTGAGAAAGAGAAGCATAATTAAAGAAGAAACGAACCGAATTCTTCTCACTTTCTTTCACACATGCGAGGAGAATCACAGTTGAAGTGTGATGTTGCAGGGCTTGAAGTACAAATCAAAATTTCAGAGCTACCTTATGTTGACATTTGGAGAAGCTTGACCTGAGTTGATTTATGAAGTTTGACTTGGTGGATTGGAGGAGAACTATGCCTTGGTAAAAGGTCTAGGTTGTCTAATTTGATTTGTTTCTTGAAGAAAAGAATAAGTTTTTGGGTTTTCCCCTAGACGAGGGGTTTTTCCCTGGCTGAGTGCCTACATCCTGTGTTCTTTTGTTGTCTTTGTGATCTTCATAATTTTGGGAATTGTCTTAATGATGAATATATAATAAAAAATAAGAAGAAGTAATAACAAATCACAAGAAATTGTCAAGGGAAGTGAAATCAAATTGATAAAAACCCTAGTAAGATGCCCTAAAGGATTTCAATACAAGCTCTCATCATCTCAAGGAAGTTTTCAAGGAATATCATAAGGAGAAGAGAAGTACATTTTCAAAGGTAATTGAAGGTTGCAAAGTTATCTAGTTTTTAACAAAAATACACCTATGGCCTCATCAATGAAGTCTGAGAACAAGCTTCATGGAGCCTCTAACTATAGAGCATGGATGTTAACGCCTAATATGAAAGGATTGATATTATTGCAAATAGTTTCAGTTATGCATTAGAGAAAACCAAGAGACCTTGGAATTGGAATCCCACGAGTCTCTCCACTCATGTATATATTCATGATTTTGCTAATGCAATAAACAAATTATTCGTGCAGTTACCCTCCTGGTCTGACATGGTATCAAAGCCAACCCCCAAATTAGCCTTTTTTGTGTTGTAACTCCTCTCTCCCTTGATAAAAAATCTCTTTGATTACCTACTTTGACATGTGAAAAATTATGGTGTGCTGAATCTCTGCGTGCAAAGCCTCTCTTAAAACTTGTGCATTGGAGAATGGTGCATTGAATGCGTTGAAGATTCAAACTTTTCACATTGAAATGGCTATAGCCCATTGCAAAAAGAGGGAACTTCTGCTTTCTGTTGGCAATGATGAATCATTTCCTTGTTTTTATTAACTTTTTCTGCGTGGTGATACTTTGACGAATGGAGACATGATGAAAGGATACACATGTTGTTGAAGGCCATCATGTTTGATTTGTTCGTGGACTGACTGTTTCCATCAAAACCTAGATTTAAAGTGGGCATTGAAAGTGGATTTGTGATATTGAGTTGCTGGTGAACGCTGGTCGAATTGTGCATGCTACTGTGTATTCAAAAAATGGTGTTGGAATGATGTTCATTGATGATTCGTGTGCATGACGGGATACCATATGGTGCTGAACCCTTTGCTGGGGGTTGTTTGTTGAAAATGGTATGCATTTCTTTTGTTGGAAGCCATTTGATGGTGTCAATTATATCTTGAAACTGTACAAAAAATGTATTGCCGTTGGTTTTATTATTGAAAAGTGTAACTAGGTTCAGTCTTCATAATGACGTGTAATTGTGATTTTATGTAATTGATGAAAAGAATAAAAATAAAATTATTATTGTAATGCTTGTTTCATGGGTTTTATGAGAAAGGAATTTTATTTTAGTGATGGCTCCCATTGTGAGCCTTTAGGATTTGTCATCTAGTCATAAAAGTCAATTTGAGTCGATGTCATGTATGAAGGACCCTTCTTGGGCATGTTACATATTTATATAAGTCCTTAAATAAGTTAGAAAGCCCTCCAAGACCAAGAAAAAGTATCTTCTTCAAGTCACTTCAAGATGGAATAAAAGATCTTTGCTAAAGGACATGTTAGCTCACCCTCTTTCAAGTCATCTTATTATGAGGTTACAACAACTATAAATAGGGCAACACATCCACATTTCAGAGCAGAAATTTTGGTCAAGTTTTGAAGTCAGTAAGTAGTGCGAAGATCAATGAAAGGGAGTCTTATGGTCAACAAAAAGAAGGCAAGAAATATTGAAGTACCTAGCATTGTTTTGGGTCTGCTTTTGAGGGCTGAAGTTATCCATACGGGTAAAGAATCTTTGATGTCCAAACAATAGAAAGAAGCTGAATTCTAATAGTCAAATTTGAGGACAAATCAAGAGAAGAGAAGGGTGTATCTATAATTGAGTTACCAAGGAAAATAACTCCCTCTAAAGCAAAGGGAATCAAGTCATAAAGAGAAGGTCTTATGAATGAGTTATGGTTTCTGAATTAGGGTCAGCAATTGCAGACCTAATTCAAGGAGACTGAAAGTATGAAGCAGAAGGACGTTGAAGCTGAAGAGGAGCCGAGAGGAAGGAAGGAGCAGAAGGTTGACTATTGTTGAATAAGGATCTCATCAAGGGAACTTGTGTTTTGGTCTTGGAGTGGAAAATATGTCAAGGGTCTTGGTCTTGGTATTCGTCAATTGGAATCTCTATAAGAAGAAGAATTTGTTCAGGTTTTCCTCTCTATAAGGAGAGGTTTTGGCCCTGACTGATAGCCTATATTCTGTCTCTTGTCTCTTTATGGTTTATGCATTGGTAGTTGTTTGATGAAAAATAACATTAATAATCTGAGTAAAGGGAAATCCTAATCTAAGAAAGTAAAAAGCATTCAAAAGTAGTTACTAATCAAAGAGAAATCACTTAATCTATATGCCCTAAATTTCTCAACATGGTATTAGATCTAAGGTAACTAAGTCAAGGAAGGGCATGTTATAAAGGGAACTCAAGGATCAAATATCAAGGAAGGCATCACAATGAAGATCATCTTGAAGTCAAAGGAATTCTCATAACCTTAGATCAAAGAAGTATTGGGATCATCTTCAAGAAAAGAAGGCCAAAACCCTACATCTACTCAAGTTGAAGAAATCTATGATAAACTGGTAGAGTTGTATTTTGTAAGCACTGCTGGAGAAGTCATCTCATTAAGGAAAGAACTATACAAGTTGAAGATGTCAAGGGAAGATGGAATAGCCTCATATTTTATGAGGATATATGAAATCCGAGATCGACTAAAGGATTTGGGAGAAGTAATGTCTAATAGAGAAATGAATATATTTATACTAAATGCACTACTAGGGGAGTGGGGTAACTTTACTTCAAGAATTTATGGGAAGAAAGAAGCTACTCCATTCCAATATCTATGGTTACTGTGCAGGATTGAAGAATCTAGACTAAAGGCCAAATCTGATGTGGGAAAAGGCGAGAAAAATCAAGCTTATGCTTCAATGGCAAGAAGAAAGGAAAAATTTGGAAAGTTTGGTTCTCGGAAAAAGAAAAGGGACATGTATAAGATTCAATGCTATGGGTGTCAAGAATATGGACACTACAAAAGAGATTGTCCTAAGATCAAGAAGGACAATAACAAAAGAGGAAGAGAAGAAGCTCATATCACCGAAGAAGTGGAGGAAGCTGAAAAGAAGAAGTCCAAGATAGAGGAAGTAAGAGATCTCTACTATGACTGAGATAATCTTCCTCACCTAAGTTCTTTTAAAGTTCCTAAGTCTTATGTTGTAAGAGATGACCATCATGATTCACTAAGAAAAATGACGGGATGCATCAAGGCATCGTAGAAGAATTGAAAGCAGGAGCTCAAGACATCATCATAAAGAAGCATGAAAGATGGCTAGAATCTATGGAAGTCAAGGATATAGCTCTTGGGAATATCATTGGAAACATCAATGGAAAGGTCATATAGTACAAGGCTCATCATACATGTGTCAAAAGGAAACATCTGCTGATGGGGATACTTTAGATCCTCAAGATTCTCTGAAGGAATCTTCATTGAAAGGTTCACCAATCATGAGGGGAAGCAAGTGTTTCATCAATAATTCCAAGCTTGTGGAATACATGGGGTGACGGTATGATGACATAAAGAGGCAGAGCAAGGGATTGGATCTTTTTCAATTAAGGGAGATGCTACAGGAAGTCTAGATGACCCAAAGGAAAGTGAGGTATGTATGCGTATATTCAATATTAAAGAGTCATGTCATATGGTTGTAGGTAACATGTATCAATGCTCTATCTTGAGATCATAATCAAAAGGAATGATCCCCTCTCTCGAAGGAATGCAGGAATGCATGGTCACACATTCACTAGATTAAATGAACACAATATGTCCTCATATGAAGTATGAGGTGGTTGAAATTAATTGGAGGAACTTTGATTGGAAGTTCCTAAGAATGAAATGTGTGAAGAAAGGAAGGAAGAGATTGTGGATATGAAACCATGGAAAAAGGAAATCAATATCCATAGACCAAGAATATTTGACTAGGATATCTCCATGAAAGATATGTTGACCCTTGAAAACATATATATCTTTGGGAGATGTGTCGATATGTATGCAGGATACTAATACAAACTAGAAGATGTCATGATGAAAGACCATCATAAACATAATTTTGATTTTTATGTTCACCCTTTAGTTTTTAACAAATATTTGGATGGGTTAATGGAGGGATACCAAGGGAAGATCTATGGATATCTTCCACCACCAATGCCCTTGTAGTAGGATGAAAGATTCTTTAGGAAACATGGCATGCAGAAGGCAACATGGAATAAAGGAAGACCATATATGAACAGATGGATCACTTTCTGATGATGACATGATTGACGCATGGATGAAAGTGATGGATGGTCTGTGCCATATGAAGAAGTCTCAAAACATAAAGACTCCTAAGTAACGAAAATAATTTCATGAAATTGTGAGGAAGATTTCTTCAAGCAGTTGATTGTCCCATCATCTCCACCTGAGGAGCGACTATAGGTCCCTAATTAAGGAGCCTAGAAATAAGTTTTCTTACTTGGAAGAAACATGGAAGCAAAAATTTCTAAGCCAAGAGGGAGCTTAGGTACATTCCTTCCGTAGGAATGAGTACATTCCTTTATTGGAATAGATATGTCCTCCTAATTAAAGAGGTAGAGATAGACGCATCATTCTTGTCTTCACTTGGGAAGACATAATGGAGGATTGGATAAACAACTGGCATCTGATGCTCTTTGAGGATGAGTTAGGGTATCCAAGATAAGAGTAGTTGTAGAGGACCGATATTCTTTTAGGACTAGGAATCCAAGATAAGAATAGTCCTGGTGGAACACACCCTGAGAACCTGGGTGGAGTATGTTCTGAGAGAGACAATGATGAGGGTGTCTATACATCATTGGTCTCGTAAGTATTGTGATCAGATCTCGTGGAGAGATATATTTTTTATTCAAGGCCTTGCTATGTGAAAGTGCTGGTTGATATGATCCTATACAGATGGGTTACCAATCTGACTATTCTTATGAGAAATTCCTCAAATTGAGAATGACCAAGTACCCTTATGAATACCTCCCTAGTTAAGAGGGAGTGTTGAAAAGTGTAACTAGGTTCGGTCTTCATAATGACATGTGTAATTGTGATTTTATGTAATTGATGAAAAAAAGAAAAATAAAATTATTATTGTAATGCTTGTCTCATGGGTTTCGTGAGAAAGGAATTTTATTTTAGTGATGGCTCCCATTGTGAGCCTTTAGGATTTGTCATCTAATCATAAAAGCCAATTTGAGTCTATGTCATGTATGAAGGACCCTTCTTGGGCATGTTACATATTTATATAAGTCCTTAAATAAGTTAGAAAGCCCTCCAAGACCTAGAAAAAGTATCTTCTTCATGTCGGCTTATTATGAGGCTACAACTATAAATAGGGCAGCACGTCCACATTTCAGAGTAGAAACTTTGGTCAATTTCTGAAGTTAGTAAGTAGTGCGAAGATCAATAAAAAGAAGGGAAGAAAGATTGAAGTAACTAGCATTGTTTTCGGTCTGATTTTGAGGGTTGAAATTATCCATACAAGCAAGGAATCTCTGCTGCCAAAACTGTAGAAAGAAGCTGAAGTCTAACAGTCAGATTTGAGGAAAAATAAAGAGAAGACAAGGGTGTATCTCTAACCGAGTTACCAAGGAAAGGAACTCCCTCTGAAGTGAAGGGAATCAAGTCATAAATGGAATGTCTTATGAATGAGTTAGGGTTTCTGAATTAGGGTCAACAATTGTAGACCTAATTCAAGGAGACCGAAAGTCTAAAGCAGAAGGAAGCCGAAGCTGAAGAGGAGTGGAGAGGAAGGAAGGAGCAGAAGGTTGACTATCGTTGACTAAGGATCTCATCAAGGGAATTTGTGTCTTGGTCTTGGAGTGGAAAATAGGTCAAGGGTCTTGGTATTCTTCAATTGGAATCTCTATAAGAAGAAGAATTTGTTCGAGTTTTCCTCTCAATAAGGAGAGGTTTTGGACCTGGCTTATACCCAATATTTTGTGTCTCGTGTCTCTTTCTAGTTTATGCATTGGTAGCTGTTTGATGAAAAAGAACACTAATAATCTAAGTAAAGGAAGATCCTAATCTAAGAAAGTAAAAAGCATTCACAAGCAGTTACTAATAAAAGAGAAATCAATTAATCTCTATACCCTAAATTTCTCAACATGTATATACGTTATAATAGACATATGGTATATATATATGTGGAAACTCCTTTTAAAGACATCACTCATGTGCATTGAGTTCACTTAAAGACGGTGGTAGTGTATTTAAAGTTCGTTGATTTTTTTTTGGATGGTGATATATAATGGTTATATAATGAGATTTTTTGGATGGTGGTATTTTTTGAGACATATGAAATTAGTTGAGGATTTTTTTTGGTTATGTATCATATGGTATGGAAGGTATATAACCATCATATAAGTAATATGTTGGAACCACCATATAATATATTTGATGAGTGAAGGTTTACAGGTTTACATTAAAGTATTATTTTGTATAGTGATGAGTGAAGTTTTTAAATCAGTTTCGTAAGAAGGTAGAAAGTAAGCTTGCAATTATTATGGAAATCAAAAGCGTATAGTCTTTTTTGATGATGCATTCACTAATCTCCATTGTGGGAGTAGTTCTCATTGGCAAAGATAACTATCATGAGTGGTCCTAAAAGAGAAAACAAACCTTGATTTTCAGTGAGTTGTGGAAAGGGGTTTGTGAAGGAGAAAGAGATAATGCACCGGAAAAGCCCACTTCAGACAATGAGCTTGTCATTTGGGAAAACAAGACAACAAGACCTATTCCTTGATTGCATTGTCTGTAAATGAAGAGGTGCGTTGTCATATTTCTCCATTTTCAAATGATTTTGAAGCCTTAAAGAAGTTCAAGGAATTATATGACTCATAGTCTGAACTTGAAGTTGTTCAATTGATGACTAAGTTGTTCAATCTTGAGTTGAAATGACCCTCTCGCCTTAGCATATTAAATAAGATCCATTATGCATGACATAAAAGCCACCGATGTTGAAATATATGTTCCTCTCACAACCTATGTCAAGGCACTATATCCCACCTATTCATATTATCTTGAGTCATTGCAAGCAAGTGGCAAACTTAAGGAGATTTCCTTTGACTCCATTGAGAAGAAGTTTGTTGAAAGAGAGAATAATTTTGGGAAAAAAATAACTCCTCATTCTTCTGAAGAAGTTGTGTGCCTTGCACAGAAAGAGAAGAATCATACACAAGATTCTTCTAGAGGAAGAGGTGGCCGAAGAGGAAAAGGAAGGAATAATTTTAGAGGCAGAGGGGGCAGACATTTCCAATGAGAAAGGTTTGATGTTCATTGCATACGATGCAATAGAGATGGACATGATTCTTCCACATGTAAGCTGCATTGGGACATAATCGAGCAGGAAAGAAATGAAGGAAAAGGTAAAACACTGGACAAAGGGAAAGGTAAAGCACTTGAATCTGCTCATTATGTTGTGGCACATTGCAACATTGGAGTAACTGAAGAATTATTCAATGCTTCACTTGCTTCATGGAAAGTTTCTTGGTTGCTTGATTCAGGAGCAACTTTCCACATGACTTTCAGAAGATATTTCTTTGAAGAATTCAATGATAATGTTGATAGAGAAATATACTTTGTAGACAAGTCAAAACTCAAGCCATTAAGGCTTGGCACCATCAGGCTCAAATTGCTTGGACTTCCAGACTTTATTCTACATGACGTTTTATACCTCTCGGAGTTGAGGAAAAACTTGTTGTCTTTGGTCCACATCCACAAGCAAGGACACTCTATTCACATATTTGATGGCAAGGTTGAGGTCAGAAAAACATCAAATCACTCACTTGTCATGACTGGGTAGAAGAAGAGAGACTTCTAAAGCTACAAGGAGCCTTTGTTCATGCACACAACATTTCATACAATTTTCACTATGATGAAGGTACACTTCCATCATGTCTTTTATGGCATGCTAGATTTGGACAGCTAAACTATGATAGCCTTCGTCTGTTGAAGAAAAATGGTGTTACTGGTTTGCCTACAATTCCTAGGAAACTTAAGCAATGTGATGCTTGTATATTAGGAAAGCATAACAAATAGTGTTTTCATGATTCTCATTCTGGAACACATAGAAAGATTGAACTCATTCATTATGATTTGTGTGGCCCAATGTTTGTTCCTTCTGCAAATGGTAATAAATATATGATGACATTTATTAATGATTACACTAGAATGTGTTGGGTTTATTTATTGAAGATCAAATCTAAATATTTTGAAACATTCAAGAACTTTCATGCATGGATTACATATCATATTGACTCTATTCATACTAATAATGGAAAAGAATACACTTCAAATGAATTTGAAAACTATCTTTGCTAGCATGGGATCAAACATCAAACAATCGTGCCCTATAATCCCCAACAAAATAGAGTATCTGAAAGAATGAATAGGACAATATTAAATATGGTACGTTCCATGATGTTTTTCAAGAATGTTAAACTGATGTAGTTCTATGTGCTGTGTATAAAAATAATAGGTGTCCATCTAATGTTATAAAAAATAAGACTCCCTATGAAATGTGGTATGGCTACATTCCTTCGGTGAGGCATATCAGGGTTTTTGGTTCCACTTGTTATGCCTTGATACTCAAGGAACAAGGAAACAAACTCGGTTCAAGGAGTCAAAAATGTATCTTCGTGGGGTATTAAAATACCTCCAAAGCATACTCTCTCTATAATGAAGCGAATAAGAAGTTTATAATAGCTAGAGATGTGATCTTTCTTGAATTGTCCAAGACTAACAATGTTTTTGAGCAGGAGCTTTATCGCTTGGATATATTCAGACATGCAAAGTATTTTCAAGAGTTTGATAATGAGATTCCACATCTTGAAGGGGAGATCCCTATACTGGATCAATCTGTCGAATCTTCTTCTGAATCACTCTCTACTCGACATGAAGCTCCAACCACTGATAAGACTTTGAGTGATGTGATTTAAAGAATTGGGAGACTAAATCTTGATTCAACCCCATCTCAATCAGCTAAGTATTCTTGGCCATCTCATAAAGATCCTCCAAAATGGCTGACAAAGACAATTAAAAGTGTTCGTTCTGATGAGGTTGGAAAGAAAGGAACAAGAAGCTCAACCAGACAGAATGGAGGTGATGTAAACAATCCTGATTCACCAATTGATATGGATGTTTCTTATGATTGTGAACTAAATTTGTCTTCATATTTCAAACAAACTTCCTTCAAAGAAGTCACTTCTCATAATTAATAGAAAGAAGCGATGCAGAAATAATATGATGCTTTGATAAAGAATGGCACTTGGAAGCTAGTTGATCCTTGATTGGGAACCAAACCAATAGGCTGCAAGTGGGTCTTCACGAACAAGTATAAACAAATGACTCACTTGACAAGCACAAAGTCAGGCTTGTGGCAAAAGGTTTTGCACAAAAGGAAGGGGTCGATTATGAGGAGACTTTTCCCCCACAAAAAATGGGCTACCATCCAGACACTCTTTGCCTTGGTAGCTCAGAATGGTTGGAAAGTCTATCAAATGGATGTAAAAATTGCTTTCTTGAATGGATATTTGAAAGAAATTTTTTTTATGTCCTAACCGAAAGGATTTGTTGTGAAGGGTCAGGAACACAAAGTATGCAATCTTGTAAAATACTTGTTTGGTCCCAAGCAAGCGAGCCTGGTATGAGAAATTGACTGAGCATCTTCTGAAACTAAATTTCAAACATTATGATCTTGATGATGCAACTTTGTTTGTCAAGAAAGTTCGAAAAACAGTTGTGTATCTTTTGGTATATTTAGATGATCTTTTGATAACAGGGAACAATGAGAACTACATTGCATCCATAAAGAAAGAATTGAGAAAGGGTTTTGAAATGAGATATTTGGGCTATGTTCATTACTATCTTGGTATTGAAGTAACTCAACATTTGAAGTTTATATTCCTCTCTCAAAAGAAGTACATTGGAGATCTGTTGAATAGCTTTGGCATAATTGAGTGCAATCCTTTTACTACTCCAATGGAACAGAACTTAAAGCTCACATCCACTGAATGAAAAGAATTTGAGGATGCAACAAAGTATAAACAACTCATAGGAAGTCTAAACTACCTGAATACTATTAGACCAAACATTTCATTTGTTGTTGGAATCCTCTCCAGGTTTATGCAAAATCCTTGTGAGGTTCATTGGTTTGCTGCAAAAATGATGCCAACCTAAGCTGCAAACACCATAATGATGTAGCCTAAGCCGCATATACCCACAATATGAAAATAAATTGCATGTCACATTATGTGTATCCCAGGAATTCCAAACATTCCACACTTAGTAAGACCTTCAATTAATCAAGGTTAAGGCTTGTTAATTAAACTCTATGTGGAAATACAATATCTGATGAAAACCCACTTTATCAAATTTTAAGTCTTTAAGCGGAAATATATTCATCTAACTATCCCAAGTTTAGACTTTAATAAACCTTTGAGCGGAACCCTTCATAACCCTTGGTTAATTCTTATTAACCGCGCATGTCAACCATACCATGGTCTTCAGACTTTGGTTAAAACCCAAAATTAACCCATAAAAAATTAATTCTGGTCATTTCTACTATAATTCTCGTATAATAGAAATATCTCATAAACACACTTAACCTTACCTTTCCGCCATTCTTCAACCTTTTGCACATATTTCGATGCTTTCCTTAACATGTTAAATCTCCGCCGTCGATCTCATTCCTCAATCCGATGGTTATCGTGTCACCCAACATTAACTATCCCGAACGATCTCCACTATTGATCTGATCCGTTCGATCCAATGGCTGTCGCGTCACCCAATCGCCAACTAGCTTGGCTGATCTTCACCGTTGATCAATCCCGCTTGATTCAAAAGTTATCACGCAATCACACGCAGAATTAAGCACGACTGATATCAGAATGAAGGCACACGAGAAAAGTTGTTTTCTCTCTCCTCCATGTGCTACGTGTCAGCCGCTAAAGGTAATCGCGTGAATTTTTTCAAGACCGATTGCCACCTTTAGGGCGTGCGAGAAACTATTTCTTGTCTTTGGAAACTACCCACGTGCTTAATTCGAAACTGAAAGAACTCAGCTTAATCTCCGTTGTTCATCTTATTCACTTTACTTTACGAGACTTAATCCTAACTGCCTATCGCACACAACCTCGTTCGTTGATCTGATTGATCCAACGACTATGCTCCGCTACTACGTTCTTTTGTCTCTTACTATGTAATAGATCATTCATTCGATTTCTGCCTGTGTATTTATCTTCACCTCACGATCTTCACTTCTTCTGATCTTGATCTCTGCTCGCACCTTTACACTTCCTTCATAAACCTTTAGGTTTTAAGAACCTTAAGGTTATACTTCACTACGAAGGTTCTCTTCAATGCTGTCTATGATCAACCACGTAACACACTTTTATGCACTTCTTCTCTAGTTCTGCACACTTGCAACCTATGTTACGCAGAATTAATCTAGTCACAGACAATTATAATTCACTTACTCAATACACATCACATGAACTCAGAATCGAGTTATCTGTATTAATAAACAAATATTTACAAAGTGAATTCCTTCTTGGCCTGATCTTCTATATCAATGGCCTTTCTTCTCCTGCCCGTAGGCTTACAATCTGACTGATTGACTACCTGACTCACTAAATACTTCTCTAAGTATTGACTCTCTATGCCTTTTAGGCTTACATTTATACAAAAGGTTCTGTTGAGCTAATTCTGGTTTAGATCCTTAATCTGTTGAACTAAATATTGAATATCCTCTAAGTCCACTTTTAACTCAAGTTAATCCCTAAGAATCCTCTCTAGTTCCTCGAATCATGAGACCAATAAGAGTTATAATTGATTTCCAATTCTCTCAATTCCCACTAATCACTCATGTTCTCCTACATTCAAGAGAATTTACAGATATCCTCACAACATCTAATTAATTCCTATTCTAATCACTCAAAACATTAATGATTACATACATAGGAATCCAACTTCCTTGCAAACACAAGGCCCCCTAAGTCAACTAAAACATAATGAAATTGCTGAGATGTATGCTCCTGCATCAGACTCCCAAGGTGAAAATAATCATGATCTCCTGATCATGTGCTTCTTTCCTTTGTCTCCTTGGATCCCATACTTTGTTCTGTAATTTGCCTTTGGTTGCTGCTGTTGTTTGTCGTTGTTCTCTAGGTTTCCACACTTTATGTTTCTTTGCTCCATTAGCTATGCTTTCATAGTCTATTGCTGTCTTTCTCTTTCTGCTTCTCCTTGGCCTTCTTACTGCTGTTTTCTTCTGAGGCACCTTCATCATCAATTTTATTATTCTTTCAATCTCTATGTCCAATTTATCTTTTGACTGATAATTACTTTTCCATTTGTTGTTGTACTCTGTCCACTCATCTTCAAACTATTGTCTGCTATCTTCTCTTTGAATTTGTTGGATCCTTATTGCCGCCGTTTCATCCTTAACCTCTTATTGCTGTCCAAACAACCTCTGTTCGATATTTGTAAATTTACTTTCAAAAAGTAAATTGTCCTCCAATTCCCTTTGTACCTGATTCCTCTCAAATACATTACTATGTTGTTCATTGATTTTAGCATATTTTCCTTCTTCCTTAACAACCCTTAGTAATTGTCCTTCACTTTCTTGACTGATTCCGACAATCGATTTAACTTCTTCAAGCATAGTATCTTCATGCTTTTCATCTTCCTCATTAGTATGTCTGGCCTGACAACTTCCAGTCTTCTTCAGTTCTACAACTGACTCTTCAACTTGAAACATATCTGTCTCATTTTCATCAAATCCCGTAATCATAAAACAATTATCAGAATTAAAAATATAAGGCCTCATTACCGTTTCCTTCTCTGGTAACACCTCAGTATGCTGCTCTGAGTTTTCCTTCAATTATTTTGTCAACACATCAGTATGTTGATTTAAATTCTCCTTCATATCATCTGCTTCAATGATATCTCTCTACTCTGGTTCACAATAATGAACTCCTTCTGTAATGTCAATTTGCTGAACTTTTATTACCATCCTCTTTTTCTTATGATTGTCTTTCACGACAATGTCTTTGTCTTCCTTTTCCAGCTATTTATCCTGAGTATACATCCTCTGCTTTTCCAACTTCCTTCTTTGAAAGTCTAATTTTCCATATAACTCAATATTTCAATTGGAGTAGAATTTGGAAATTTCACAAAATTTTCCATACCTTCCTTTGTTATTGACCAATCATCAGATGTCCTTTCTCCCTTTGCTAAATCTTTTGCATAGTCTTCTTCTTTCTTCAATTCTGTGATTGTCTTTTCTTTGTCTTGAGACAAATCTGCCTTTCCTTCTTCAATACACTTTGTCTTGCTATCTCTCTGTAAATCTTCTTCAAGAGCTATCCTTGCCCCATCATCTGCATTAATATTCTTCTGCATTTGTTCTTCATCAATAACATTAATCAAATTCATTAGATTACCTCTCTGAGACAATATTCCTTCATTCTTCACGAGATTAAGATCTTGATCTTCCATCTCTATGACAAATTCAAATGACTGTCTTCTCTCATTGAGTAACTCATCCATTGACTCTTTCTCCAATTGAGCTACAAATTCAACTTCATGGAATGAAAAACAATCATCCCAATTTCCTTCAGGTTCACAAAAGACTGCTTGATCATAACAATGGTCATTAGCTGTCTCTATAGCAACAAATTCCTTATTTAGTACCATACTTGCATTCATAGACAAACTATCAGTTTTAAAAACATAATACCTTGTAGTCTCACTTGATGCTTCAGTCATCATATCTCCTTGCAGTCTTGAATTCTTCATATGATTCATAAGATCTTCCACAGATCTCTAGTCTTCATCTTCACCCAGAACTTCACCCTGTTCTGCTTCACAAAAGGAAACTTGCATTTCCAACTCAACTTTTCTAAGTTTTTCCACTAGCCACTTTACTTGCCTCTGTTGTAGTCTTCTCTGTAACTTAGACCACTTCACTGGATTTTTCCTCAAGACCCAACCTTGTCTTTGGTCTTCCTCTAGTATCATCCTTAATACATTGAGTTGTTCTTTTAACTCTGCAATCTCCTTGTCATGCTCCTCTTGACTCATTCTCTTTCCATTTGCTTTGGCATTCACTTTTCTTCTGTCGTGGTCTTCCTTAGAACCTCTGTTATCTTTGTTATTGTTGAAGTTAGGTACCGGAGGACAGGTGGTTCCCTAAGGCTTTGATCTTTGGCCTAGGGAAAAATGTACAAAAGAATTTAATTTTTCTCCTAAAGTGACTTTATAATTTTTATAAAGTCAAATCTAATTTAAAAGTGACTTTAAGTGATAAAGTTACTAAAGTCTAATTTTAAAGTGACTTTAATAAAGTCAATGTAAAATTAGAAAGGAAAGTGACTTTGGAAATAAATGACTAAGTGGGTCTTTATTAAA
>APFE031156510.1:24826-34837 GCA_000404065.3 Pinus taeda
ATCTAATTTAAAAGTGACTTTAAGTGATAAAGTTACTAAAGTCTAATTTTAAAGTGACTTTAATAAAGTCAATGTAAAATTAGAAAGGAAAAGTGACTTTGGACATAAATGACTAAGTGGGTCTTTATTAAAGTGGGGTGAACTAAAAAAAATAGAAAGTGAGATTTAAATGAGCATTTAATCTCAGCCCTAGATCTCAATCTATTTCAGCCATTGGATTTAGGGATTCCTCAAAAGTCACTTTGGGTTAGATTAAAGGAGGGAAAGAAAAAAAAAGGTCATTCATTCTTTCATGAGGAAATTGAGAGAAGGAGAGCAAGAGAGCAAGGGAGATTTCTGGACAGAGAGGAGAAGGAGGCAGCAGCTTGGCACATATTCCAAGGCAGCATTTCAACAAGTCCGTACAGCTGAGTTAGCACACAGCGAAAGGCAGATTTTGGGCATGCTTTTCTAGAAAGGCCGTACAATAGTTTTGGTTCAGATTCCAAGGAGGCCGTACAACAAGTTAGCACAGAAATCGAGGAGCAAAAAATTTGAAGTCTGCTGGCACGTTTTTCAAGAGAGGCCGTACAACAAGTGGCTATACCTTGGCACGCTTTTCTAGGCAGTCTGTACATCAGCATTTAAGGCTGAAATTTGGGCACAAAAATCGAGGAGTCCGTACAGTATTTGTTGCTGTTCTGTTTTGCTGTTTGCAAGTTTTTCCAGTTGGCTGTGAGGCACGAAAAACAAGATAAGTTGTAAAAGTTTGCTTGCTGATTTTTGCTGAATATTTCTCTCACTGTAAAAAGCATTTTCCAGAAATAAGAAGGAGCTTTCGAACTGGTTTTCCCCAAGAGTTGTAGGGGGTTTTTCCAGGGTCACCTTGACCAAAAATCACTGTGTTTAAATGTGTTGAATGGCTGTTTGTATGTGCTGATATTTATTTATGCATTTTCCAACATTCTGTGATATTTCCAGAATTTGTGTTTTCTGCAAAATTTATTTTCTAGTTGTTGAATGTATGGATATGGGAAAGGGCATTTAACTTTTTTGGAGAAATAAGGTGAAACTGAAAACCGGGGTGGGAAATGAGAAATTTCTACATGGTATCAGAGCTTGAGTGTTGAAGTGTAGTTTGGGACAGCAAGGAGGAAAATTATAGCCTGTTGATTTTTCACTCAGAAAATTCCAGCAAGCTGATTTTTCACAAAAAACAGTTTTATCCTTACTACAACAGTGCTATTTTTCAGTTTTAGGACAACAGGATGTCATTGGGATTGAGGGTGGAGGATAGGTTGGATGGGCATACCAATTACAACGTTTGAAAGGAGAGAATGCATAGTATCTTTGAGGAGGCAGAAGTCTGGGACATTATGGTGCATACCACACTGAACCCTGTTGTTGTGCCTACTGATGCTACTCAGTTGGCTGCTTATAATAGAAAGAACAACAAGGGTAAGAGACTGATTCTAGACGGAGTCAAAGACCATTGCATTCCTCATGTGAGAGGAAAGAGAAATTCCCATGAGATGTCATTCAACAAAATTTATTTTCCAGTTGTTGAATGTATGGATATGGGAAAGGGCATTTAACTATTTTGGAGAAATAAGGTGAAACTGAAAACCGGGGTGGGAAATGAGAAATTTCTACTGTTATGACTATTAGTAGTCGTCTTCTCTATCTTCATGAGTTCCTCACTCACTTACTATGAGATGCATTAAAGCCTCTGCAACAGCAAGTCCTCCCTGCTGCCACTCACCTCACCAAGATTTCCTCTGTACTTGGTCTTTTGGCAAGCACTTGGTTCTCTATTCTCTCGAACCTCTTTGACCACTTCCCTCTGCTCATTCTAGGCTTCAATTCATCTGCACCTTTTAAGAACACAACTGTCTTCTTGTATTTCAATCACAATGAAATACTAGGTTCTGACCACCTCTTGCTTTCACTTAGAACTTCTTACCAGCTTTCTTCATTCCTTAGCAATTCTACCCACATCCTCTTGTGGAATTGCATTTATGATCTTTCTGTGAGCTACAACAAAACCTCTACAATAACAAGTCCCCTTCTTGCTACACATGCCTCACTAAGCTTCTCTCCTCTAAGCTCAGTCTTTCGGTATCTCTCTGGTTCTTTCTTCTGGAACCAATTGAGCACTCCTTGCTCTAGGTTGCTGTGATCTTCTCACTTGTTATCTTCAAGACCTTTGCATGATCTTGTTCTACCATTCACCTGCACTTTGAATGGACTATTCTCTGTTTCCTTTACATATGCAATTATGCTACACTTTATCTCTGTGTGCCTACTGTTTGTCAGATTTAAAATCTATTCTCCTCTTGCCTGCGTACACATCCTTAAAACATAACTCTTAGAACAAAGTTCTCTCAAAGAATTCTTATACAAGAATTTCCTTATTCTGCTCTGATACCAAATGATGCTAGCCTAAGCTGCAAACACCATACTGATGCATCCTAAGCTGCATATACCCATAATATGAAAATAAATTGCATGTCACACTATGTGTATCTAAGGAATTCCAAATATTCCATACTTAGTAAGACCTTCAATTAATCAAGGTTAAGGCTCCTTAATTAAACTCTATGTGGAAATACAACATCTGATGAAAACCCACTTTATCAAAGTTTAAGTCTTTAAGTGGAAGTATATTCATCTAACTATCCCAAGTTTAGACTTTAATAAACCTTTGAACGGAACCCTTCATAACCCTTGGTTAATTCTTATTAACCGCGCATGTCAACCATACCATGGTCTTCAGACTTTGGTTAAAACCCAAACTTAACCCATAAAACATTAATTCCGCTCATTTCTATTATAATTCTTGTATAATAGAAATATCTCATAAACACACTTAACCTTACCTTTCCGCCATTCTTCAACCTTTTGCACATATTTCAATGCTCTACTTAACATGTTAAATATCCAATGTCGATATCATTCCACGATCCAATGGTTATTGCGTCGTCCGACATTAACTATCCCAGACGATCTCCACCGTTGATCTACTTCATCTGATCCAACGGCTGTCGTGTCACCCGATCGCCAACCAGGTTGGCTGGTCTTCACTGTTGATCAATACCACTTGATCCAATGGTTATTACGCAATATCGCGCAAAATTAAGCACGACTGATATCAAAATGAAGGCACGTGAGAAAAGTGGTTTTATTTTTCCTCCGTGTGCTACGTGTCAGCCGCTAAAGGTAATCACGTGAAAATTTTCAAGACCGCTTACCACCTTTAGGGCACGCGAGAAACTACTTCTCGTCTTTGGAAACTGCTCACATGCTTAATTTGAAACTTAAAGAACTCGGCTTAATCTCTGCCGTTCATCTTCTTCACTTTAATTTACGCGACTTAATCCTAGCCGCCTATCGCACACAACCTCGTTCGTTGATCTGATTGATCCAACGACTATGCTCCACTGCTATGTTCTTTTGTCTCTTACTATGTAATAGCTCATTCCTTTGCTTTCTAACTATGTATTTGTCTTCACCTCACGATATTCACTTCTTCTGATCTCGATCTCTGCTCATGCCTTTACACTTCCTTCATAAACCTTTAGGTTTTAAGAACCTTACAGTTATACTTCACTGTGAAGGTTCTCTTCAATACTATTTATGCGCAACCACGTAACACACTTTTCTGCACTTCTTCTCTGGTTTTGCACACTTGCAACCTATTTTACGTAGAATTACTCTAGTCACACACAGTTATAATTCACTTACTCAATGCAGATCACATGAACTCAGAATCGAGTTATCTGTATTAATAAACAAATATTTACACAGTGAATTCCTTCTCAGCCTGATCTTTTATATCAATGCCTTTCTTCCCCTGCCCGTAGGCTTACAATATGACTGACTGACTACCTGACTCACTAACTATTTCTCTAACTACTGATTCTCTATGCCTTTTAGGCTTACATTTATACAAAAGGTTCTGTTGAACTAATTCTGGTTCAGATCCTTAATCTGCTGAACTAAATCCTAAATATCCTCTAAGTCCACTTTTAACTCCCGTTAATCCCTAAGAATCCTCTCTAGTTCCTCGAATCATGAGACCAATAAGAGTTACAATTTATTTCCAACTCTATCAATTCCCACTAATCACTCATGTTCTCCTACATTTGAGAGCATTTACAAATATCCTCACAATATCTAATTAATTCCTATTCTAATCACTCAAAACATTAATGATTACATACATCGAAATCCAACTTCCTTGGAAACACAAGACCCCCTAAGTCAACTAAAACATAATGAAATTGCTGAGCTGTATGCTCCTGCATCAAAAAAGAGTTCTAAAGTAATTGAAGGGAACTTAAGACTTTGGACTCAAGTATACACATGCGGATGACTTGAGCTTGATTGGATACTCTGATTCATTTTTCGATGTAGATAAAGAAACTGGAGTATCTACTTCATTTGATGTTATGAGCCTTGGATCAAGAGTTGTCTCCTGAAATTCATGCAAACAGTCAGTTCCAATAGAGTCCACAACTAAGGCTAAATATGTGGCTGCAACTGAAGCAACGCAAGAAATTGTGTGGCTCTAGAAAATTCTGAAAGATTTGTAGGAGAAACAAGTGCATTCAACTCACTTGATTAACAACTCTTCTGCAATAAATTTGGCCAAGGACCCAAAGTTCCATGATCGAACCAAGCACATTAATAGAAAATATCAGCTGATTCAACATCATGTTGATTTCAAGACTATCCATCTCAACATTGTTCCATAAATGAGCATATTGCAGACATCTTCACCAAAGCGCTTGGAAGAGAAAAGTTTGAAATATTCAGAATGATGCTTGGACTCACCAACATCCCTTCAAATTAAGGAGGGGAATGTTAACACCTAATACGCAAGGATTGGGATTATTGCAAATATTGTAAATAATTTCAATTATGAATAAGAGAAAACCAAGAGACCTTGGAATTGGAATCCCAAGAGTCTCTCCACTCATGTATATATTCATGATTTGGCTAATGTAATAAACAAGTTATTTTTGGAGTTACCCTCCTGGCTTGACATTGGAAAACAAGGATGGACCTCTTCCTTGCAAAGAATAAGGTACTGGACTTTGTTTTAGGAAATGTCAAGAAACCCTCAGTTGATACTGGAAAGGAGAAGTACAATAAAACTGATATTCTTTTCATGAACTTAATTGTGAATGGAGTCAAAGACAACTTGATTCCCTACATATCTACTCTAGACTCTTCAATAAAAATGTATGATGGTTGCTCAAAGTTGTTCACCATCAAGAATATTGGACAAGTAGCATGTCTCAAGAATGAACTTCGAACAATTAAAATGGCAAAGGATGATATAGTGTCCTCATATTTTGTAAGAATTTCCTGTATTAGAGATGAACTGCAAGCAATTGTTGTAGTAGTCCCTAAAAAAGAACTTGTAATTGTTTCCCTTCTACGACTACCATAGTCTTGGAATGCCTTTACAGTTGGAATAATTCTCCATCCTTCGAAGAAAGGTGGTCTTCCTGTATACAAGAAGAAGCTTGTCTCTCCTTAGTATAAGGAAAGAAAGAAAATGAAGAAAATGTCTCAAATGCCTACTTTGCTCATGTCAACAAGAAAGGAGGATATAAGAAGTTAAAGGGACCAAAGAAAAATCAAGGGAAGATTGAACTCTCTAAAATAGAATGCTATCATTATCACAAGATGGGACACCATAAGAATCAATATCCTGATAATCCTAAGAAAAAGAAGAGAGAAATGGACCAAGTAAATGTTGTTGATGATGATAACCCTCTAAAGAAGTCTAATGTAGATGAGTTTGAAGTCAAAGACTTAGTTTATTAAGTCTCATATATCCTTCACCTATAGTATAGATTTTTGTTTTAAATCTTTCTTTTTCGGTTTTATAGATTTAATATGTTTTGTTCTTGGGTCGTTTTGATGAATTAAAGGAATCCCTCACAAGTCGAGGATGATGAAAGCTCAAGAGGGGGCTTCCTCACTTTTTTTTATAGAAGATAAGTATCTTGTTCTTTATCCCTTTTCATTATTGATTCCCTCCATTTATCTAAGTCTTATTGGTGCTTGTTTATAATCATCTCTCTTGTGTTTTCCTTGGAAGGAAAGTTTCCAGGAATACTTTAAAATCAAGAGGGAGACACTAATAAAAGGAAAGAAGCATTATTGCAAATGGAGCCCTTCTATAAGAAACCCTACAAGGTTTGTAAAAAGGAGAAACTCAAGGTATGTTTAAAAACTACATGGTTTGTTGCTAGTCTTCTTCATATTAAAAGGTACAATCTTTACTTTATATTACTAACTCTCTCATGTCTAGGATTTTGAATCATAAAGCTTCTTGTTTTTCAGGGTGATTAATCTTTAGATTGAATCAACCCTTGTCATACTCCTTATCTTTTGTTCACTTTGGTAAAACCCTAACCCTTTAGGGTTCTCTATAATATCTTAATATTTAGAAGTTTAAGGTTTATGAATGTTATGGTGAAACCCTAAGTCTCTCAGGTTTTGTTGTTGATGTCTAAGATATATGATGAAACACTAGATTTTGAAGGTTACTGAAACACTGGCAGATATGGCAGCTCATGGGTTGTGAGATCGAGATTGGTTGGAGGGTGCATCCAACTATGTGAATTGGAAGGCAAAGATCTCATGCATTTTGGATGAGCACGATCTCAAAACCTATGTCGATAGTGTGGTAGTTGTACTCGTGGATCCAAATCTGCTCAAGAAGTACAAGGCCAAGATGGTGAAGGCCAAGAGGTTGATCCTCAACAGAGCGAGGGATCATATAGTGTGTCAGATTACCGAAAAGGATACTGCTGGAAAAATGTGGGAAGCATTGGCCACACTATACGAAGGATCTTCTAAACATCGGAAGATGTACTTGGAGCAGAAGATGAGATCCACGCGGATGCAGAAGGGGGAACACATTGATCTATTCCTAATGAAGCTTTAGTAAATATGAGGCTCATTGGTAGCTGTGGGGTCAACACCTCAACCTACCAAGATGGTGAGGCTGGCTCTAAATTATGTTTCTTAAGAATGGCTGTTATGAAACCAGCTCAAGAAAAAGATAGAAAAGATAGATCAACACCTTAGAATTCAGCCTCTTCAAGGGGGCAACCTCCTTTACATTACATAAATGAACAATTCTTTGATGATTCAAATGACAAAACCTCCTTTCTAATATAGGAGTCTAAGGAGTCACAATATAACCCAGCCGACCTAACAATAATAATATAAAGCCACAAAAATAACAATAGAGGGATTCTATGGGCCACATTTAACAACAATATGGGGACAATAGGGGCACAACCATATTAAGGAATACAACTACAATAGTAATGGGGTAATCACTAGTATTATAGGGACCTAACAGGATCACACTGGTAGCATTGGAAAGATGACACAGAGGGCTAGTGCAGGTCGCAATTTCAGAACTGGATGATCCGAAAGTTCAGAGATACATCAGAGGCAATATCGAGCTCCTACAAAGTGAAAAAAGGTGTGTAGATTTTTAAAAAAATTTCTTAAGCTTGGTTTGAAAATTTATTTTGAAGGAATTCAAAGGGCATAGTAGAGCACGATTATTGGTAACTGATGCCCCGAGGAAAGAAAATGCAAACACCTAGTAAGCAAACTGAAAGCTCTAGCATGACTCATGAAGAAGGGGAAGAAATGCTACATGATATATCAAAATTACAAGACCAAGTGCAACAAATTTCACTCTCACAAAAGCTAATAGAAGCTAAGATAAAGGGCGTGGAAACTAAGATGGATGATTTGAAGATAGATTTGACAAATTTTCTACAAGAAATGCTTACTAATGGTGAAAAGGTAGTAATGGAAAGTCATGATGCGAACAAAAGAAATGTTAATCATGATATCATAGACTCTAATGTGGGATCGAAGACCCACCATATTCCAAAAATTGATATGAGGAAGTTTGATGGCAAGCATCCTGCAACATGGATATTACAGATGGAGAAATTTTTCGATCTCAATAATGTGCAAAACACACAAAAGGTACATATTACAACTTTATATTTGGAACCAAATCAGTTTGTATGGTATCAATGGCTTTGCTCTCGTAAATGAATTATCACTTGGGCATTTTTTATGGAAGAATTGATAGCACATTATGAGGATACAAAAAGAAACACTTTTTTTAGCCAATTGATAAGTCTCAAACAAAAGGGTTCAATAATGGAGCACATTGAGGAGTTCCAAAAATTGAACATAAGGGTAAAAAATATTCCAGAGAAGCATAGGATTGATGTGTTTATAGGGACTTTAAAGGATAATAACCAACATGATATTCGCCTTTGGGAACCTGATTTATTAGAGAAGGCATTCAGGTTAGCAAGAAAAATGGAAAGCAAAATTATGGCAACCAGGAAGCATACCAGTCACAACTATAAATATGGAAGTGTTGTTACCCACACCCTTCCACAACCTATAAGGTTGACACCACAACAATTGGAAGAAAAAAGAGAAAAAGGGCTTTGTTACATTTGTGATATCAAATACACTAAAGGCCATAAGTGTGCTGAAAATAAATTATTCTACATAGATTGTGAAGAGGAAGAAGAAAAGGAGCAAGAAAGTTCAAAAGAAGAGGATATACTCCAGGAACAAAGCCTAGATAAAGAAGAAATGAATCTGACCATATCTTGCAATGCATTGGCTAGAATTATCACTCCTCAAACCATCAAGATAGAAGGACAAATCAAAAAGAAAAGAGTAATAGTGTTGATTGATTCAGGAAGCACCCACAATTTTATTCATTGTAAGATAGCAAAAGAATTGAATTGCTTCCTATATCCAGCACCAGAGTGTCAAGTGATGATTGCAAATGGAGGAACACTAAATTGCTCTGGAAAGTGCCATAATATCAAGCTATCCATGGGAGAATATGTATTGACTAGCCTAAAGCTTTCCATTCCATGGGAGGTGTTGATGTTGTACTAGGAGTCCAATGGCTACAATAGCTTTTAATTTTCAAGAATTTTTCATCAAATTTTCTGCGGAAAGAAAGGAAGTTGAATTAAGGGGTATTTCAGGGAAACCAGGAAAGATAATCAACTCTAATGGTATGAAAAAGCTTCTAAAAAAGGAAAAAATAGGTGTAATTGCACAAATATGTTCGCTACATGTTTCCACATTAGAATCATCTATTTCTCCATATCTCCAAAAAGTCCTGGATAATCATTCCAAGGTATTTGAGACTCCCAAAGGTCTCCCACCTATGCGATCATGATCATGTTATTCATCTGATTCCAGGAAGTGTTCCTCCAAACATTAAGCCGTACAGATATCCCTATGCCCAAAAGAGTGAAATTGAACATATGGTTGCAGAAATGCTAGAGGATGGTATAATTCAACCGAGTAAAAGTTCTTTCTCTGCTCCAGTAGTATTGGTGCACAAGAAAGATGGATCATGGCGCATGTGTCTGGATTATAGGGAGCTCAACAAACTCACTATTAAAGTTAAGTTTCCCATTCCTGTCATTGATGAATTATTGGATGAATTGCATGGATCAATTTACTTCACCAAGTTGGATCTTCATTCAGGATATCATCAAATCAGAATGAAGACTTAAGACATTCCGAAAACAACATTTAGAACTCATGAGGGTCATTATGAATTTTTGGTCATGCCTTTTGGCCTTACCAATGCACCTTCAACATTTCAAGGTTTGATGAATTCAATTTTCAAACATTCCTTAGAAAATTTGTGTTAGTATTTTTTGATGATATACTAATCTACAACAAGTCTTGGAAGGATCATGTTGAACATGTTGACAGGGTGCTACAACTATTGGAGGAGAAACAATTATATGCAAAAAAGATCCAAATGTTTCTTTGGAGTACAAGAGGTGGAATATCTGGGTCATATTGTATCTCATGAAGGAGTTAAGGTAGACCCTAGCAAAATTAAAGCCATTAAGGAATGGAAAATCCCCACATCCATAAAGCATCTGCGAGGCTTTCTCAGGTTGACAGGGTATTATCGCAAGT
>APFE031156510.1:58787-77259 GCA_000404065.3 Pinus taeda
CCTTTAGAAGAAGCTTGATTGCTTGGATCCATCAGACCACCAATCTTCAATGGGAGCAACTTAGTATATTGGAAAATAGGAACCAGAGCCTATCTACAATCGCTTGGAGCAGATGTTTGGGAAATTGTGGAACAAGTTTATCAATTCCCAGCAACAATTCCTACAGACTCTGTAGGTAAGAAGTTATACGAAACCAATGCCAAAGCAGTCAACACATTATTGGGAAGTTTGTCAGAATCAAAATTTGTCAAAGTCATGCAACTCAAGACAACCAAAGAGATATGGGACAAAATCATTTAGAGCTACAAAGGAGACTCTCAAGTAAAACGTGCTAAGCTTCAAACTCTCAGAATACAGTATGAAAATATTAAGATGCATAGTGATGAGAGTATTGCTAGTTACTTTTTACTCATAGATGAGATTGTTAATTGTATGAAGAATCTAGGTGAAGAGATAAAGGAAGTTACTTTAGTTGAGAAAAATTTGAGATCCTTGTCTTCTAAATTCAAGTCAAAAGTGTTTGCCATAGAATAAAAACAGGATCTTCGGACTATCACTGTGACTCAACTTCATGGAATCCTAGCTGCCTTTGAAATGAGAAAAGGAGGTCCATCAGATATGAGAGAAGCCACATTTAAAGCATCAGCGCAGGGAAAAGAAAAGGAAGAGCACCATGAATCAGGACACATTTCAGAAGAAGAAGATGAGGTAAATTTTGTCAAGAAGCTTCAACGGGGTTCCAGAAGGTTTAGAGGTAAGCTACCTTTCAAATGCTTTTCTTGTGGTAGAGTTGGTCACTATGCTACCAAATGTCCTCATAAAGATAAATATGAAAAAGGGAAGGAATATGCAAAAGGAAATAGAAGACAAGCTGTGAATAGGAGTTACTATACACATGAAGATAGTGATGGTTTATCTAATAGTGATGCAGAGGAAACTGAACAAGATTATAGACTTCTCATGGTGTATGAAAAAGATGATTTTTTGGATGCATTAGAAGAGGAATATTTTCTTGAAGAAATCACTAAACTCAAAATCTATTTAGAAGGAAAGAATATGATCATAGATACTTTGACACACTAGCTTGCTAAAAGAGAAAACACAATGAAAATATAGAATGTGAAATTGTGGGTCTAAGAAAAGATCTTGAGAAGACAAAACCTCTCAATCTTAGATTTTCTAAAGGATCAGAAACTTTAAATGAAATTATCAAAGTTCAGCGTTCTCCTCTGATAAAGACAGGCCTTGGATATACTAAAGAATCATCTCAATCACAGAAGCCGTCAACCTCCACCAGAAGTTATCTTGATGTAGCAAAAACCAGTGAACAATATGTCAATCGTCAGAAAAGGCCTAAAACTACTCATCCGGTAAATCATACTCAATTTACTCCAAGGATGAGTATCAGTATAAGCCGCAACCAACAGGTAAACAATGATAAAAGATTTTATGATCATAGAAACTTCTTTAATGGGCAATGTTTTTCATGTCATAACTTTGGACACAAGGCTGCTCAATGTGTTTCTTACAAAACCATCATGACCAGAGAAGCATTAAATCAAAGAAGTGCAATAGGAATCAAGAAAAGTTCCTACAATAACTTTTCTCCTCTTGAAAATGAAATAGAATGCTCGATTTGTAACAATTATGGTCATGAAGAATCTAAATGCAGGAGAAAATTTCCGCCAACACTTCAAAAGGAGCAAATGCCATTAAATCCCAAGATATGGAGAAGGAAGGAATCTCAATCAGAAAGATGTGGTATAAATTTGTATGCAGAAGGACAAGAAAATCAGTGGTACATCGACAATGGATGCTCCAAGCACATGACAAGTGATAAGGAGAAACTTCATTCATATAATGCTTTAGAGAAGGAAAAGAATGTCTCATTTTGAAATGACACCCCAACTTTCATTAAAGGTAAAGGTTCTATTTTCGTGAACTTGATACAAGAAAGACCATGATCAAAGGTACAATAACTCCAAACATCTTATACATACTCAAAGGAGGACAACAACAATGCTATCTAAGAAAAACATATGAAAAATGGTTGTGGCATAGAAGATTGGGACATCTAAGCTTTTCTCAAATAAAAAAAGCATGCAGGCTCAAGGCAGTTCGTGATCTTCTAGATATCAGCATCCCAAAAAATACCATATGCAAACCATGTCAATCAGTAAGCAAACCATAGTTCACTTCATTGAAAAGGAAGGGTTAACAAGTAAGCCTCTTGAACTCATCCATACAGATTTATGTGGACCAACAAGGAAAAAGTCACCTGATGGAGAAGAATACTTTATTTTGTTTATTGATGATTTTTCCAAGATGTGTTGGATAGGTCTTCTAAAGCATAAATATGAAGCTCTTGAAAAGTTTAAAGCCTTCAAAGCTTTAGTTGAAAATGAATCAGATTGAAATATCAAATGTCTCATATCTAATCGAGGGAGATAATTCATATCAGATGAATTCTTTGACTTTTGTGAACAACATGGAATAAAAAGACAGTTCTCCACTGCAAGAACTCCTAAGCAAAATGGTGTGGTAGAAAGGATGAATAGAACAGTTCAACAAATTGCTCCAGCTATGCTAGTTGAATGTAGAACTCATGCAACCTTCTGGGGAGAAGATGCTTTTGCTGCCATGACTATTCTCAACAAAGCGAATGTTCAGGTAAATAGCAATCAAACTCCACATGAACTTTGGTATGGTAAGCCTCTTACTGTAAAACACTTTAGAGTTTTTGGAAGTAAATGTTTTATCAAAAGGTCTGATGAAAAACTTGGTAAGTTTGAACCTAGAGCAGATGAAGGTATTCTTCTTGGTTATTCTTCCAGAAGTAAATGATATAAATGTTAATAAAAGACTTCAGAAAATTGTTGAAAGCATTGATGTTGTAGTTGATGAAGCATGCAAAAATCTGGAACAAATGAAATCAACAGATGAATATGAAAATGAGGAAGACGGGGATTGCTTTCCTACATCAAATCAAAATTATATTGAAGAAGAAGCCAATGAAGCACCAAAAGAAGACACAACAGACAGGGAACAGACTCCATCCAGGTATGTTAAGAAGAATCATCTAGAATCTCAAATTCTAGGAGAAAAGGGGGCTGGTGTACAAACAAGAAGAACTCTTACAGGGACCTCAAGCTATTTAGCATTACTATCCTCCACTGACCCTCAAAATGTAAATGAAGCTTGCAAAGATGAATGTTGGGTCAAGGCCATGGATGAAGAACTTGAGAAAATTGAAAAGAATGATACTTGGGAATTAGTTCCTAGACCTCATGATGAAAATATTATAGGAACAAAATGGATATTTAAGAACAAGCTTAATGAAAATGGAGAAGTTATTAGAAACAAGGCTAGACTTGTTTGTAAAGGGTATGCTCAACAAGAAGGTATAGGTTTTGAATAAAATTTTGCTCCTGTTGCCAGACTTGAAGCCGTAAGGATGTTTCTTTCTCCTTCTAATTTTCAGAAATTCAAAGTATATCAAATGGATGTAAAATATGCCGTCCTTAATGGATATTTAGAAGAAGAAGTTTATATTGAATAGCTAGAAGGATTCATTCTTGGAATGATGCAAAATTCGTATGCAAGCTCAAAAAGGCTCTCTACGGTCTAAAACAGACTTCAAGGGCTTGGTATTACCTCGACAAATATCTATAACAACAAGGCTTTACAAAAGGTTCTGCAGATAGCAATTTATACAAAAAGATTGAAAATGATAAATTGCTAATTATTGTTGTTTATGTTGATGATATCATTTTTGGTAGCAATGAAGAATCCATGAGTCAGAATTTTGCTTCAGTAATGCAACAAGAATTTGAAATGTCCTTACTTGGTGAACTTACCTATTTTCTTGGTCTACAAGTTTAGCAAACAAAAGACGATATCTTTCTTTCACAAACCAAAAATCTCATGTAGATCTTGAAGAAGTACGGAATGGAAGATTCTAAACCAATATGTACTCCAATGGTAACAGGATGCAGTCTCAACTCTAATGATGAATCACCAACAGTAAACCAACCAACTTACAGATCTATGTTTGGAAGTTTGCTTTATCTAACAGGTGCCAGACCTGACATCATGCATGCAGTAGGAATTGTTGGAAGACTCCAAGCAAATCCAAAGGAATCACATCTCTAGGCAGTCAAAATAATTTTCAAATATCTTCAAGGAACTGAGGACTTGGGACTATGGTATCCTAAAGATACAAACCTTCCCTTCATGCATATACAGATGCAGATTCGGCAGGAAGTGTTGATGATTGAAAGAGCACTAGTGGAGGTGCATTCTATATGGGTTCTCGATTAGTGTCTTGGTTCAACAAGAAACAAAGTTTGATTTCTTTATCTACAACTAAAGCAGAATATATGGCTATTGCATCTTGCTGCACACAACTAATTTGGATGATACAAACTTGGTAAGACATTCATATCACATGTACTCCACCCATCTCCATTCTATGTGATAATACAAGTGCCATCAGTATCTCAAAACATCTAGTCATGCACTCCAAGACCAAGCACATACCCATCAAGTACCATTTTTTACGAGAACAAGTGCTTGAACAAAAGGTCAAATTGGAGTGTGTTCCCTCAAAAGAACAGGTTGCTGATATATTCACTAAACCACTACCCAGAGAAACATTTGAATATCTCAGACAAAATTTGGGAGTAGTTGCTGCATCATCCTACTGTTAAATTTAGTTTTTTAGAGGAAGGTTATACGTGGGTTTCATGAAGTATAGTCGCGTATACACGTGGGTTTCTGTGGCTGAAGGAGCGTATATGTTTTTCTGACAGAAAAAAAGTGGGCTAAACTCTGATATGGGTGCTCTGTCTGATGTTGATGATTACAATCTGATGATATGCCTTTTTCATTGATTTTTATCTCACTGACAAAGATGCCTTGATGAATGACTTGTTGACAATGCACATGTAGCACATGTTTAGGGGGAGCATTAGCCTTCACAATAATTCTTCATTATTGGCATTATGGTTGCTGAGTCCAGCTATGGCTTCAGATATTTATACCATTTGTTGTTTAAGTCATGTAAAGGTCTAAGGCGTGATATGACTTCTCATATATTTTGAGTCCTATTGGACAAATGATGTAATTTATATCCAATGATGTAATTTATATCCCCACTCTGCATGGGATGGATGATGTAATATTTATTGTATTTATGTCATGTATAAACAATTGGTATATCCCCACATGGTTGGGTGGATGAGTCAAATGAGGTGTATCCCCACTTGGTTGGGTGATTGATGTATGTATGAGTCATTGGTCATAAGGAGGTCATACTCACTTAGTTGAGTTATAGAGTCATGTTATTCTTTTGAATCATATCTTTGTAGTAGTTAGGGGGAGCATGGACAACATAATGTATATTAAAGGAGGAAAGTTGCTTGGTCTTCCCTTTGCCCTTGATGTCAAAGGGGGAGAGTATTTTGGTGTTGCATGTTATCTCTAACAGTTTCTATAGCTTGCAATAAACAACACCTTCATGGTTGCCATCAAGTTCAAAGGGGGAGATTGTTGGCATTATGATACAAGTGTTGTTCTTGATGCAACTCACTCACAGGTCAATTTAGTTTTGGTAAAAGGCAACTTACAGTACAACACGTATATTCAGAGGTAACATGGAATAGGTACAGAAGAACATAAAGATGGAACTAAGGTCTCTTGATCAGAATAAAGAAGGTAAAGGAAAATGTTGATGTAAAGCAGTTTAAGAAGTATACGCAGATCCACTTAGTCAAAACAACATATACATGCTGGTCCACAGAACAAAAAGAGCGTATACGTATACCTGCACTCCCACAGGAGGAAAAGCGCGTACATGTTGGAAAACCAAGGTTTTGGTCCGAGGTATTTGGTCCAAGGTATTTGGTCTGAGGTATTGACCCTAGGTATTGATCCAAGGTATTGGTCCTAAGTGGTTTTTGTCCAAGGTATTGATAAATGATCTAAGTGATAAGGGCACCAGGAATAAGATCAAAGGGATAAGGGCACAAGGAATGAATATCTTATGAAGTATTAAATAAAAAGCAAATGTACAAGTGTATGGGTTTCTAAGGAATACTTCTATCTGAAGTATATTGTATGTTGCAGGGGCTATGTTTGTGATTTGATCTGAAACACTTTGTGCACCTTGAATTCAATATTGGATCAGGATCATGAGACCTAAAATGACTTGTTATTGAATGATTTGATATTGGTTGGGTTAGATCTGATTATGTACACCTGTTTTATCCTTTAAATATCATGATCTTTGTTTCTCTGAAGTCCGGAAGTAAGTATTTTAGATCTGTACGCTAGTTTGCTTTGGTGAAGGTGCGTGTTTCGACTCTTCCAAGTAGCATATGCAAAAGAAAATATTGATGTTCAAGGATGACTAATCTAACAGATCAATGTTGTTGTTTTATTGCTGTTTGCCAATAAAGTCTTCTTAGATCTGAATGTAAAACTGAATGAATAAGGAGTTTTATATCTGATTGACTGATTGTATAAGTGAGAAGGGTGATATCTACGGCTGCATGTGTAAAGCTCTGTAAATAGGCAGTAGATTGTCAGTATATTTCTGGTTGGTACAGACTTGATTCAGAAGTTTAATATTTCAGTAGTTTTGAAGGTATACGCAGGGTTGAAGAAGGATGGAGAGGTACAGTCGCAAATTGGAGGAAGCCGAGAGCCAATGCGAGGGGTCACATAGTTGCACCAAAGTTCCGGTCGCACTTCCTGGATGCGTTCCCAAGACTTTGAGACATGATCAACCAACCTGAGTGTAAATGTAACTCATCAAAATTTGCATAGTCGCACTTGCCGTCATGGCTTGTATGAATAACTATCTTTGTTGTTTTAGGAACTGTTGACACAACAATCAGCCATATTCTGTAGTTCCCGGGACTAACAAATGCAAATGACCGAGCTAGAGATGGAAACCGTGAGAAAGAAGATCATTCCCATGAAAAGTTTAAGGTATCCTGTGGGTGCACCTATTAGTCACCAGGCTGGTCGTAGAGTCGCGTCCTGGAGTAGGTCGCAATAGGTGGAGAATTGCATGAGACTCCCAGAGGTCGCATAGTCACAATTAAATGAAAGTAGCATTCTGAGGGCCCTTTTAAAACTTTATAGTGCGATTGTGTCGTGTGTAAATGGGTGACCCTTTTATCACCTTTAGCAACGACACAACGTTGACATAGTGCCCTACATTGGCACTATCTCTTCCTTTCGTGCTACGTCAACATTCGACCTGGAGTATGATGCCTTTGATGATTTCCATGCTGATTTGTTTTACATTTGGATGACACCCCCATATGATTGCGCCTTACCAGGACTTCACTGTTTGTCGTGGTCTCTACCATTTCACTTCAAATCCTGTACCTGTCTTCTTATTCCAATTTAATCGCATCAATTAACCTGAACCATATTTGACATCACACCTCTATGCAACCAGTTGTTATCATCTTCCGCGACTCTAGTATGGGATATTGATAATACACATAGAGATATTGCATTACCATAACAATTGATTTAGGTACAAATGTCGATAGTGTTGGCTTGGCAACTGCTGGAGTATATATATATATATATATATATATAAAAGAAATGCAAACATTTTCTTGCGGTCCCATTACACCTCTCGATTCCCCTTTTTCAAAATTATTTTGCCTCATGTTACATCGCTCTATTGCACGTGTGAGGAGTCGAGTTGTTGAGTGTTCCCTTGACTTATTCGAAATCATTTGGTTGGTAATTGGTTCAACAAAAATGTTCTGTTGGTCATTTGTCATGGATGCTTTTGAGGTGACCTATCCATGCATATGCATGATTTGTGCATTCTTTGAGGCTTGCCACTCTAGCGCTAGGGAGGCCTTGAAATGTGAATTGCCTGGCATTTTCCTTTGCCATCTAATTGGTGGATATATGCACATAAAGAACATCTATTCCCATATAACGTTGATGTGTGATTCCCAACGCATCCTATAATGAGCTAAGACTTGACATGAATCATTGAAGGGCCCTTTAGCTTGTGTTTAGAGTCATGAACGATACCATGGTTTGGAAATAATTCACGAGGCTCGACTAGTTTCATTTCAGGGTATTGCTAGTGTGGGTATGCATTGATTGGTGTGTATCCGAGCCCACTCCAGATTCCCTAAACAAATGAAATAAAAAAGAACACATTAGTTTATAGATAAGACAAATGGATAAATAACTAATTCACTCCAAGAGAATAAAGAATGAATTATCCAAATCAAGGTGTTGCAAATTATATGGGTTGGTCAAGTGCACTCAAGTTTGGAGAACGAATCAAAATCCAGGTGCTTCCATGGATCCATTAATTGCGGTTGTCTTTGATATATCATGATGCCCGAGGTGATGATGCACTCATAAAGCATGTTCCTTGAAATGATCATGACCATGCATTTGGAGGGTGGAGATTGATGCAAAGCAGGGCATTCAAAGATGCATGGGAAAGGTGACAAACTTACAACCCTAATGTGCATGTTGAGATGGGGAACCAATTATGAACGTAGGGGAAACATGAAATTCAATGATTCTCACCATAATTACAAGTAGTTTCGATGAGAATACAACTCTAGAGATATATGAATTAGGTTAAACCATGTAGGGAAGCATTGTTATGCCAATTTAGGGTTTCTCCCCAAACCCTAGTATGGCCAACATAATGAAAGCTAGATTGGAGTCATGTCCACCCACACACTATTCCGCCATTGATTGAAAGGCATAAGGATAATATCTAAAGTCATGGGAAAGACATCACACTTCCAAAACCCTAATGCAATGGTAGGGTCGATGCGCGAGATGAGGCATGAAAAAAGAATGCAATTCATATTTCACGATTGCATGAGTGAGTGCATCGACAGGGTCTGATAATAACAAGCCATGGGATAATTAGCCAATGAACAACTAGAGTGTCCGTTAATGGCTTGAGGCGAGTAGGGGGGGACCTAAAAATTTAGATATGCCCAAAATTTTGGGTGATGTTGTAGCGGCTACAACAATACATTACACCAAAACTTGTCCCCATTTGTCTTTCTTAAATAATAACACGTATCAACATATGCATAGTACCAACCAAGTCAGGGACTTCCATGATCCACGCAACCATAGATTGGGTTGAACCAATCCTTTCTTCCAGCCCAATCACCCTTGTGCTATATTCCAAGCCTAAATTTGGGATTAATTGGGATAAACCAAAACATAAACATACATGGAATCCATAGGAAAACCACCTCAACCCTCAAGCCATAGTTATTTCACGTAAGGCAAGGTCTATAAATTACAAAAACCAATAAAAGCTTGGATGCCTTAGAATTTATTCACCATACCCAAAGGTTTTTTCCTGTCTCCACCCACCTACCAAGTGCTTACCCAGAGAAAACCATCTCCACCCTAAACCCTTGGGATTTCCCTAAGGCCACTATAGAAATTATGGTGTATAATTGCAACTTCTCATGAAATTTTAATCTAAATCAAGAGAAATAATCCTACTCTACTGCTCTACGGAATTCAATTCAGAATTTAGAACAACAATCAGAAGCATGCAATAAGAAATCACACTTATGCACAATATTTTTTTCCAGGGGAAAGAAACTGCTAAAATATCCTTATGTATGCTTGCATTAATATAATAAATAGAGATGTATTACAGTTGCTTGCTCTCTTTGAGCACAAAATGCAAGTGAATAACCTATCTCTCTGCTCACTAAGAATATTTGAACCAGACTTAGTCGATTATTGCCTCAGCTTAAGCCCCTATTTACTTGAGCAAATGCTGAGGAATTAGGATGTTGGCTTGGTGGGTCCTGACCCAGGTTCATAGTTAAATTAGCCAAACAAGTCCCTACACTATTGGCCCTTTCGGTATCAATCCATGAAGTGCAGACTGAAGTCTCACCCAAAGCAGTATGGGGGGATGCTGGAACCAAGTTTCCGCACCTAGAGATTAGTGTAATGTCGTTTTATGCCCTAGATCTGCCTTCACGCAGATCAATAAACCTTTTATGGCTTATCGATATACTTCTCTTGATCGGCCTCTAGACCTTTGCGAAGGTCTACGACTGTCTTTCGCGGACCTTAAACAGGGGAATTATCTATTTATGTGCCTTTGTGATAGCTTCTACTTCTGTATTTACCCAGATCAGCTCAAGTATCTGATAACTTTAACATGCATTAAGATGTTCTTCGCATAAATTAATATTATTACTTGCATTCATATAACAATGTAAACCATGCAGGTTCGCGCATCAATACACTATTAAATCATAAACCCATTATTCATCATACATAATCACATTCATGCATAATAGAAGTAAATGGACAAAACACATATATTTCTAGAATAATCTTCTTTATTAATGCTTCAGATCTTCTTACAAACTCAAACTACCCTATGCACTCAGCTGCAGGGGTCCGTGCACTTAGCTGTGGACTCTACTCTAGACCTCTGCACACTCAGCTGCAGAGCCTCTCTTCTACTCTAAGACTCTTGGCTTTTTCTGCTAATGACCCATTACATCATCCTCATTAATCACTGAACTGCCTTAGACTCTCTAAGACTCTCCTTTTTATACAATCCCATGGTCCGTGGACCATGGGTAGATCTACTAAATCTGACAAAACTTACATAAACAAAGGGTGAAACCCTTTATGACACTTTACCATCTACGCGCTCCACGACCACAATTTGCGGAGACTTTACATTTTATATACAAAAATTTGGGGCTTTTTGCCCCAAAACTTGAGCTTTTGCCCCAAAATTGACCTTAGGGAACCATATCCCAACAGGTCCCCAAAAAAAATATCTTGACTCGCCCCGAGTCACTCTGCTGGCATGGAGATCTTACTGTGAAGGCCTCCCAACTCCACTTGCGCCACTGCAACTTTAGCTGTGCAATACGTAGCTGCCTGCTTGACCTGCTCCACCAACTACTCCTTTGATGGTCCTGCGTTATCTGTCTGGATCTTCTGTTGTGTGTTTTGCAGGTTGGCTAAATTCTCCCCAATGGTGGCGAGGAGCACATAGGCCTAATCCAGCAAAGGCCCCAATTTGGCCTTGAGGACTACCTCTTTCCATTGCGCTACTTCCACCTGTTCTTTCAATTGCTTTGCCTCCTGCAGCTTTGCCAATCTTTGCATGATAGAGATGGTGCACACTGTTGCCCTTGCTTCATCATACTGCTGCTGCAATTCACTTGCCTTGATATTTAACCTCTACAGGTTGGGATCTTCCTATAGACTCATAAGTACCTTCATCGATTTTCAAAGAGCACAGTGCATTCTGCTACCATGGAATCTACTGCAGGGACTCCATCTTTGACATCAAATTCATGTTGTTCTCTGACCTCTGGTGGAGTTGAAGGTTGTGACTTCAATTCGAGCTCTGTGATTTTAGGGTTTAGTTCAAACTAAACCTTGGCCATCTCTATCCTTGCATTGTGCACACTTTCAGCCAACTTCCGAATCTTGTCCTCCAACGGCGCCTCTTCTGGAATGTGCAGTTCCGGAACGGTTCTGCATGCTTCTGCTACCATTGCTGCGGTTCACTCATTCTTCTCTTGAACCTTCTTCCATGCATCTAGCACTACCATTATCTCAATGAACAATTGCTCGTTGTTGACCTCCTTCTCACTGATCACGCTTAGTGCACACTGCTCTCGGGCCCTAAGTTCTGTGATCACACCTGCTTGCAGCGTGTGAAGGAATTCACTTGGGAGCATGGCCAAGTTGAGACCAATGTTCTTTAAAGTACTGATAGTAGCCTTGTCAACATCCGTCTCTGTGTTTAAGGCTCCATCAAGCAGCGCGATGACCCGGGAATCCGAAGAGAAAACCAACTCCGCTGCTTCAGTGGTCCCCGACGCTAAACTGGTTGAAGCCACGCTGCTTTTCCATGCACCTGCCTACAGTCTAATGGCTTGGATTTGTACCTCACACAGACCCGTCTGAATGGCACTTAATGCCTACTTCTAATGCTACTCAAACTGCTGTAGCCGTTCCGCTGTCGTATCCATTACCTTATCCCCAATGTCATCCAAGTCGCCCTCTGTCAAGGTGATCAGATCTAGTGACGACTTTGTGGCCTTGGTCTTTTTGCGCGACCCTTCTCCTACTCCCTATTCCGATTCACCTGAAAGGGAGTGCTCTCCTGGTCTCCACCACCTTGTTCAGACTGCTCATCTTCCTTTTTTTGTGGCGAAGGAGATTTCTGGCTTCTATCAAAGTCGCACTCTTCCTCCTGTTCCTTTGCGACGTGCTCCACTTCTACTCGGGCCTTGTCCTTAGTCTCATTCTTCTGCTTTTCATCCAGCTGTTGAACCTTCAACTAGCCCAATTCCTTTTTCCGCTTTTCCACAGACTTACTAGATCTGGCAGAAAAATCTGATGTTGTGCACCATTCTGCTAACCAACGATCGAGGATTGCTGCAATGATCTGGCAGAAAAATCTGATGTTGTGCACCATTCTGCTAACCAACGATCGAGGATTGCTGCAATGGCATCATCCGTCGTGAGGTATGGTAAATCATACCACTTCTGTTCTGGGTCCTTTCGTACCCGGATGGAGATACAATGGAATTCCACTTTGAACTCCGCGTACCTAAACAACTGCTCAAAGACGATTGGTGACAACTATGGCTTTTGGTTGATGGCCATATTAATGCTCATCTCCATCAATACCCAAAACACCTTGCTCTCCCGGACCCACTCAGTGTCCTTCATGGCCCATAGCGAAGCAAACTCTGTTGCTTCTTGCAAATCTGGCTTGATCGGAGGAAATTGGTTGTCCTCCGGCAACTCCCATGCGACCAGCATAATCGAAAGTAAGAGCCATGAGTAGTGAAATGTTTTCTTGTGGTCCTATGCCTCCCTGCAGTTCGCGAGGAACTCGCAGCATAGGTAGCACACTTAGTTGAATTGTACGCCCTCTGGGCACTGGGCCACTAGTGAAACCACTAGTGCTGACACCTCATTTGCACGACACTTCCTCATCACCTTGTCAGCCAAGACCTGGGTGGCCACCTTCACTGTGAGGTCTGTAATGCTCGAAATTGAATACCCGTGCAGATTCTTGACAAGCTTAAACTTGTCCTTCATCCTCTCGGCGAGGTTGCGCTCACCCATTTTTCTGCCAAATGCCTTGGCCGGATCTAGCCCTGAATGTGGTAGTAAGGTGATCCTATGGATTAACATGTCAGTTATAGGAATCGACTCTCCCAACCATAGGCACCCATCGTGCACTAGGCACAACAAATATTTGGTAACAATCAAATCCTGCCTTTTCCACCCCACGAATCCATTTCGCTGGCTCCAGTGCGGTGACACTAGGCTCCTCATAGAACACGCACTTCATAAAAGTATTGGTAGCCAGGTGGGGGAACTACTCAGTGTCCCCCAAGTCCCAAATTCTTGAGCTTCAAATTTGGGATGTGCGCCAAGCATGGTCCTTTAAACGTGATATTTTTTGGTAGAAAGGGTGTATGAAGGAGAAAATTCCCTCATCTGGGCTCTTTGGGACCTTCACCTTGCCCTGTCATGGAGGGATGTATTATGGCAGCTTCGAAATAGGGTCTACCCCCTCAATATCAATGTCCTCTGTGCCCTTGTCAGCCTCTAGATCTACCACTTTGCCTTTCTCCTGCGCGGTTGGCTTTTCTTTTCTCTGATGTTTTCTAAGCGATTCTCGCACCAGCAGTGTCTTCTTATGTTTATATTCCTTTGTCTTGGGAACCTCTCTTGGTGGCATAGGTGACCTCGATGATTTTGGCACTCCTGCAGGCACCTCCATAGCCACAACTTCAGGGGCACCCCCTAGAGGAAACAATGCCTTCCACACTTGCGGTTTCATCTGGTGTAGAGATGAAGCTTTTAATGAGCTACTGGGTTTCCTTAGGTAACCTGTCAAACACAGAACTAGCCACCAATTCGTCAAAAAACTTAGGGTTCATGTGCAACAGATAGCATGACACATAAAATATCAGAAGGAAAAGTGTTTTTCGTTGGGCGACCATCTGTAATTTATAGGCGAGTTCAAATTCAAATATGACCGTTCCCCCCAAAATCCCTTCATAAATGCTATATTGGTGGCAGATTTCCCAAGATCTCATTCTTAAATTCAGCCATAAATGTCGCCCCCTTGCTCCTCCTAGCCATCTCCTCATTTTCAAATCATGAACAGTGACAGTAATGGTCACTTTCTAGCCGTGCTGCACGGTCACTCCTCCCATAGCACAACTTCCTTCGTGCTTTTGCTGATGCTATGACACTCTTCCACTCCGCGTAGTTCTACAACCCAGGCAGTGTAGCTTACAGTCCCACACCTCCTTGCAACTGCGTGGAGCACTAAGACTGTGATTCCGTCATATATTCATCTGGCCATATCACCGACAATTTATCATGTGATGATCTTTAACCAATGCATCAGTAACTTATTAAATAGTGCAATAAACAGAATAAAGCATCACACATAAGCAACACACATGAACACCAATATTTAAGGTGGAAAACAAATGTTGGTGAAAACCACCTACTGCTATCATCTCTGTCTTCTTTTCATAATAAGAAAATCTGTTTACAATCTTGTACTGGTGCAGACTCATACCAGTACGTAGGCACCCACCTGCAGAAGGTGACAACCTTCTTTCGTTTTCCAGCTTCTATTGGAAGGGAGCTGCAACCCCCTAGCTCTTGTACTAGACAATGTGATTAGTACATAGGTGCCAACCTACAGAAGGCTACAACCTTCTCTCTTCCTCTAGGGACCACGTTTCATAATTTTTCAGACTGGATGCTCCTGGTACACAACAATACACATGAAGGTCTCAATTCATCAAATTTTCATACTGGACCCATTAGAAACTTTGAAACTCAAACTGCATCAACCAACAATCAGTTAATCTGAACAATCAGATCACTGTCACCAGAAAACTATGCTAAACCCAGGAATCAGCTTCAACCTCAAAAATCATGCATCGGAATGTACACGCTACTCTACTGAACCCAACCTGCGTGTATATGCTACTTCTTGTGCACTCTAGAAACAACCAGAAATAGTGACCTGCATGATTGCAACTGGGCGAACTCTGGTAAGTCGCACTTCCACACAGGTCGGTGGGTAGCACCTTAGGAAAACCATCTGAAATGTGACCTACACTCAAGTGCAACTGGGTGACCTACACAAGTTGTTGATTCATTGCCTCAAGAAGCAGATAAAAGATTCGACCTCCACTAGCTGTGACTATGCGACCTCTTCTAGGGTATGCAAGTTGAAAAAACGTGCCCGAAGGTGCTAACAACTCATGTGACGCGTCCCATTCAGCGACTATGCAGGAAATCTTATAAGCTATCACAGTTCATTGGGAAATATGTAAAATCAAGCCCACAAGTTTTATTCGAAGTCAACCTTTTTTCAGTTATACAACGAAAATATCCTTTCTCATCTTGTCATTCAGGTTCTCAAATGGCACAGTAATTCCAATAGTGCAGTGAGAAAAGGAAAGCTCTAAAACCTGCTCTAATTAAAAGCCATGGGTCTTGACGAGTCAGGTTGATGTATAGAGATGGCACTGCCCAGAGTTGGAGCATTCTGGGTTGCACAAAGATTAATATTTCCTCCAATGAAGACGATTTCAATCCCTTTACAAATGCAGTTGGAGGAAGAGGAAAATAAGTGTTCAACAAGCTGTAACGAAAAATGCCCATATCATTACCGAATGTTCCATGGGATTTTGGGCTCCCAAAGAAAAGTTATATCACTCATAATGCATTTAGACACATCACAAATTATATAATAAGGTTATATGATGATTTCCAAACACCCTAATGCAACATACACAATTTATTTGTGGATTTGTATCGCTTGAAGAGAGGTTGAGGTCATGTTGGCATACGTTGCATGAAACCCATGCGTTGAAAGAATTTTATCGAGCACCTTTCCCCCGAGTAGCATGAAGTAGTTTGTTGAGTTCCTAAACAATGCTTGTGCCCATGAACAACTGTTAGAGACTAGCATACATCGTCGGTGTGGTAACAGAACCAAAGAAGAATGAGCCTTAGCATATCATCACCTCAGGGCTATAAATTCCCACCCTTTTAATATTTATTTATGGTTATTGCTTTGTGTTTTATTAAGAGGTATTCATCTCAATTTCTGACTAGTATATGTGTGTGTGTTGATCTAGATTGTCTTTAATGTCAATATGGAAATATTCTAGGATACCAAATGATGATATGAAGCCAAGGAGTAGTAGAGTAGATCTGTGAAGAAATAGGATCAAGAAGCCAAGGAGCAAAGAGGTCATTGGAAGCCACATGAAGAAAAAAGGAACACATCAGCGGAGGTGGACAAACAGTGTTAATAGAGGAGTTAACATGAAATATCAGAGAAATATCAGAGGAGTTAACATATCGGAGGAGTATTACAGAATATCATAGCAGAGCAGATCTATCGCATGTGCCAAGAGTAAGAGCCATATCAGAGAAATCACATGAAATATTGGAAGGAGCAAAGAGGAACACACAATGAGGAAAGAGCCAAAAAGAGGAACACATCATCGAAAGAAGAGCTATCGGAAGAGCGGAAGAGTGAAGAGTGTACGTAGTCATCGGAGCAACTAAAGAAGAAAAGAAAGAGCACATATCGGAAGAGCCGGGGTAGGAAAGTATGGACTTCCTTGATCGTGGCTGAAGTACCGCGCTAAATCCTAGCCATTGATCTCATTTTCAAAGCTTACGTCATAGTCAATGGCAGGGGTTAAGACTATTGTTAACCCGTGTGCTAGTTCAAGACCCGCAGGCTGTAGATTTGATGACCTCGTATATCCAATGGATATTGGGTCACAAAATGATCAGATGTTAATCTCAAGAGCGGACCTGAAAATTTATAGATCAAGGATCTATAATCCTTATTGGCTCCGTAAAGGTGGTTAAGTGTCACGCAAGTTCCCCGACCAATATCGTTATGAACCATTGGATCCAGCGCACCTTGATCAAATGGTGGAGGATCGACGATTAGGTTTGTTGATTGGGTGGATCAACAACCATTAGATTAAAGATGAGATCAATGGCGGAGAATTAATTCGATAAGACTTGGGACTAAGTGGACCCGACTGCACCACTATGACATAACTTAATGTTATATCGCATCCGTTGAATCGCAAAGTTCAAAATGGTTGACACCGTCGGACTACCGATTGCGATATTAGATGTGGACTTGATGGATTTATCGATGACGGTTTAATATTATATCGAGTCTATTTCATCGGCAGTGCGAATATCGGTGATGTTAAGAGTTGCAATCGCAGACCACCGAAAGTTGTGATTGCGATTGATGACGTGGATGTGGGACCTCCTTGGGTAATCGAAGGAATAGAGGAAGCCGGAAGGTCAAGCGAATGAAAGAAGAAGTTTAAAGGTCGAGAAGCCAAAGGTCTAGCAGATGACGAAGGGCCAATGAAAGTGAAGGTCAAATGACACTATTGTGTGGGTTAATCTTTGAAATGCTTGAACCTGTGATGATTAAAGAGAGGAGCAGTAGAGATCGTAACTGAGCTGAACAATTCGGTGAAGCAAAATAAGGTTTGGTCTGCCATCATTTGAAGGGAGCAATAGGCTGCACCAGTACTGAAGTATTTATGAGTATGATCCTTGGAAGTAAGAGATTGTTACACTAAGAACAATGAGAAGCAGTCACTCCTGAAGCACATACCGCGGTAGATAGAACGACAGGTTGAAACAAAGAATTATTTATTTGTGCAGACAGTTAGGCATCTCGGGCATCTATCATAGAGAAGAGGTAATAGTTCACAACTCGTAAACTGGAATAAACAGAGGTAAGCTGCAGGTCTAGCAGGATAGGAGAGATCAGGAGGACAGAAGTAAGTCGTAAGTCCAACAGGGTTGAGAGCAGAGAATAACTACCAAACATATCTAGACAATATATAGTAGAGGGTTGGAGACCTTGGGGTTGGTGCCTTATAATTGGAAGGATTGGTGTCCTTGGAGTTGGTGCTCCTAAATCCAAGATTGGTGCCTTGACAAGACAAGGTTGGTGCCCTGGAGGTTGGAGCCTCACAAAAATTCCAAGTTGGTGCTTGGGAAAAGATTGAAGCTTTATATATATTGTACCTGATTTATTGTGAAGATTATATTAGATCGGTTAAAGATAACATTGATAAACATCAACTAAAAGGGGTCTATAAAATCGATTGCTCATGTGGGAAAAGCTACATTGGTGAAACTGGTCGTTCTCTGCATACAAGACTCAAAGAGCATGGGGCTGATATTAAAAATGAAAGGTCTCGTTCCTCCGCCCTTGCAGAACACTCGTCAAAAACTAAGCACCATGTCTTATTGGAAAACGCCTCCATTATCGCCAAGGAGGAGCAGCAACATAAGCGAAAGATCAGAGAAGCCCTGGAGATTATCAAACACC
>APFE031156510.1:79129-116346 GCA_000404065.3 Pinus taeda
CCTTTAAATCAAGAGGTAGCCGACTTCTCAAAAATTGAGAGCCGACCCTCCTCTCTGCTTTCCTCTTCTCTCTATTTATACCCTAATTAGCTGCTCTTCTTCTATCAAGCTTCAAGTTGCCCTGATGATGGATCCCAGTTGGGATTTGAAACGTTGGCAGAAAAATCTTCTTACTGTGGAATCTCCGATGACTGAATCAAAAAAGATTATATTAATAAAATAATTTATTCCTGTTGTTCATTTTGTGTTCTAAATATAAATCATTTAACTGGTAAAAATAACAATTGAAAAGGAATACTGATTCACTCCCCCCCCCCTCTCAGTATTTCCAACAATTGGTATCAGAGCGAGCTTCTTCATATTAGCCTAACAACTAGAAGAAGGATTCTTAGTCATGATGAGAAATCAAGAAGTGTCAGGAAGACCTCCTCTGTTCGATGGCACAAATTTTGGTTTTTGGAAAAAAATAATGTCCTACTACTTAATGTCCCTTGGACCTGAAGTTTGGCATTCAGTTTTAAATGAGTACACATCTCCTTCCACTCTTCCAACATATCAAGATGAAAGGAAAGCTTACATTTCAAATGCAAAAGCCTTAAACTCCATCAATAGTGGAATCACTGATTCTGAATTTACAAAAGTCATGAATTGTAACTCGGCCAAATAAGTACGGGATAAGCTAATTAGCTTATATTATGGGAACTCCAAAGTTAGGAAGGCAAAGCTTCAAACTCATAGAAGGAAATTTGAAAGTCTGAAAATGGATGATGAAGAAGATATTGTATCATACTTTCTCTGAGTAGTTGAAGTGGTCAACTCTCTTAGAGGATTGGAAGAAAACATTGAAGAAAGCACTATTGTTCAAAAGGTCTTAAGATCTCTCCCAGACAGATTTGACTCCAAAGTAAGTGCTATAGAAGAAATGAAGGATCTAGATACTCTCAAGATGGATGAACTTCATGGAATCCTCATTGCCTATGAGATGAGAAAAGGATGCCCAAGTTCCAAAGATGCATCATTCAAGACCTCAAAATAAAAAAAAGGGAAAGAATGGAATACCAGTAGTGATGACTTCGATGTTGAATCCGAATTGGCACAATTTGTACGAAGACTAAAGAAAGGATCTAAGATAAAAGGTAAGTACCCTCTTATTTGTTTCAAATGTGGAAAAATAGGTCATTATGCTGCAAAATGTCCTTATAAGCATGATAGTGATGGTGAGGAAAATTCTAAAAGGATGGTATACAAAAAGAAAGGGTTCAATAAGAAGAATTTATTCTCTAAGCAAGATGAGTCTGATGAAGATGAATTTGTAGTCATAAAAAGAAATCAACTAATCATTTCCCTCAATGCAAAGGAGGTAATGAAGAATCAGATGAAGAAAATGGCCATGTTGGAAGCCAAGAAGTATTATTCATGGAATTCACAAATGATGATGATTCCAGACTGGAAGGAAATGTAGATGAATTGTTAATGAGTGCCATTGAAGAAAATGAGAAATTACGAAATAAAATCATCTCTCTCAAGGTAGAAAACAAGGAAACAAAAAGAAGGGAAGACCTCTTGAAAAATAAGCTAAAAGAAAAGAAGACGTTTGTGAAGAACGTGAAGCTGAAATAGTATTTATGAGGAAGGAATTGGAGAAAGTCAAAAAGGGTTGGGAAAGCTCTCAAATACTTGACACTATCCTAAATAATTAAAAACCTCAACAGGACAAATCTGGGATAGGTTTTAAAGGAGAATCATCAAGTACTAAGAATAATGCGAAAAGCTATGTCGACGTACTTTCCAGCAACCCAGAAGAAGAAAGATTATTTCATCAAAGGCCCATCTCAAATCCAAAGAATGAAGAGAGAGTAACTCTAAGGAAGAATGTTGATTCAAATCATGGCTATTACAACAGGTACAAAACTATCTTTTTTGGGCATTTTTTTATTGTAAAAATTTTGTTCATCAAGCTAGACATTGCATGGCCCGTAAGAATGAAACACCAAAATTGAAGGATCAAACAAACAAACCATATGGTCCCAAAGGGCAAGGAAAAATCAAGACCTACAACTCTTTTGATCGCTTGGCCAAATTTGATCCAATGTGCTCATTATGTAATGATAATGGACACAATGAACAAAATTGCCCCCTCAAAAGAAGAAAAGCAAAAACTGAGAATCCCAACACGGATAAATGTGGCCTAGCTCTATGTGCTCACAGTGATAAAAATCATTGGTTTGCGGATAGTGGGTGCTCCAGACACATGACAGGGGAAAAAATGAAGTTTGTCTCATTAAAAAAAAAGGAAGGAAATGTATCCTTTGGAAGTGAATCTGCCAAAATTGTTAGAAAAGGAACTATTACCCTTATTAATGGAGAAGGAAAGGCTCAAAATTCTTTGCTAGTAAACAGGCTCAAACAAAATCTCTTGAGTGTTAGCCTCTGTGATTAAGGACATAATGTTGTCTTTAGCGCTAAATATTGTGAAATAAGGAGCTGTTCCTGAGGGGAACTTGTGGCGAAATGGGTTAGAACACCAGACAACATCTACATTTTGAACAAAATTCAAGAAGATAAATGTTACTTAAGTCAAATAGATGAAAGTTGGATGTGGCACAAGCAACTTGGACATACAAGCTTCGATAACTTGATCAATATCAGCAAGATTAATGCAATACGAGACATCCCAAAGTTATTCAAGCCAAATGAAGGAGTATGTGGTCCATGTCAACATGGAAAGAAAAGTAGAACCAACCACAAGACCAAGGAGTTTTCTACATCAAAGCCTTTGGAGATCATCCATGCTGATTTATGTGGACCAAATAGAACTTTGGCACTCCAAGGAGAAAGGTACTTTGCTTTATTTTTTTATGACTATACTAGAATGATGTGGGTATATTTCATAAAATATAAATCCAAATCATTTGAGTGTTTTAAGAATCTTAAAGCTCTTGTAGAAAATGAAAAGGACTCTAAGATTAAATGTCTCAGAACAGAGAGGTGGAGAATTTACATTAAAAGAATTTGATGAATTCTGTAAAGTACATGGAATCGAAAGAGAACTCTCTGCTACTAGAACACCCAAGCAAAATGGGGTAGTTGAAAGAAGAAACCAAATAGTTCAAGAAATGGCAAGAACAATGTTAATAGCAACTGACTTGCAGCCAAAATTCTGGGGAGAAGCAGTCGGGACAACTGTCTATACCTTGAATCGAACTCAAATAAGACCAAATAATGAGAAGACTCATGAATTATGGAAAGGAATACTTGCTTCAGTAAAATACGTCAAGATTTTTGGAAGCAAGTGCTTCATAAAAATCAGTGATAGCTCACCAAGAAAATTTGATTCTCGGGTAGACGAAGGGATATTCCTTGGATATTCTACAAGGAGCAAAGCCTACAAGTGCTACAATAATCGACTAAGGAAAATAGTGGAAATCATTGATGTGAAGATTGATGAAGACCTTCCAGAAAAAGAAATTGAAGAACATGAAGTTGACCCTCTCATTGAAGAAGAACCTGAAAAAGAAGAAAAATAATAGGAAAAACACAAGGAAAAAGAACCATCTCAAACCCCTTCAAAGATGAAGTTTTTCCAAATACATCACCCAGAAGAGAAGATTATTGGCAATATAGATGAAGGGATGAAAATCCGAATAAGGATGACAAGTACACCAAAGAAAAATGATGTTGCTCTTCTATCCATGATAGAACCAGAAACATTTACTCAAGCAAGGATCCTCATTGGGTAAAAGCCATGGAAGACGAAATGTCTCAAATCTAGAAGAATGAGACACGGGAGCTGGTACCTCATCCAAAGGATAAAAATATAATTGGAACCAAGTGGGTGTTCAAAAACAAAATGAATGAAGATGGACAAATCATGATAAATAAGGCAAGGCTTGTTTGTAAAGGCTATTCACAAATTGAAGGAATTGACTTTGAAGAAACCTTTGCACTAGTAGTTTGTGTGGAAGCTATCAGGATGTTCTTGGCATTTTCTTGCTCAAAAGGATTTAAAATCTATCAAATGGACATAAAATCAACATTTCTAAATGGGGAACTCAAGGAAGAAGTCTACATGGAGCAACCAGAAGGGTTTAATCTAGCAGAAGGAAAATACTTTGTTTGTAAGTTGAAGAAGGCATTATATGGGTTGAAACAAGCTCCTCAAGCTTGGTATGCAAGATTGGATCACTATCTACAACAAGGCTTCAAGAAGGGGGTGGCAGGAAGTAATCTCTACATAAAGATGGATGAGGATAAGTTACTAGTCACACTTGTCTATGTTGATGATTTGAAGGGGGTGGCAGGAAGTAATCTCTACATAAAGATGGATGAGGATAAGTTACTAGTCACACTTGTCTATGTTGATGATTTGATTTTTGATAGTAATAATGATGAGATGAGCCATGAGTTTGCTCAAAATATGTCAAAATAGTTTGAGATGTCGATGATATGAGAGTTATCTTACTTCCTTACACTACAAGTATCTCAAACCACGACGGGCATGTTCATATCTCAAGCCAAATATCTTAAAGACATGCTTAAAAGATATGGAATGGAAGACTGTACACCGATGAGCACACCTATGACCACAAATTGCAAATTAAGCAAAGATGAGGACTCCCCTCCGATAGATGCAACTCATTACAGGTCAACAATTGGAGCCCTTCTATACTTAACTGCTACGAGAGCCAACATTATGCAAGCAGTAGGAATGGTGGGAAGATTTCAATAAGCTCCTAAACAATCCCATTTGTTGGCTGTAAAAAGAATTCTCAAATACTTGAAAGGAACTCTTGATTTCGGTCTTTGGTACCCTAAGAGCTCAACTCTTACTATGACTGCATACACCGATGTTGATTGGGCTGGGAAGTGTCGATGATCGGAAAAGTACTAGTGGAAATGCATTCTTCCTTGGAGATTGTCTAGTATCTTGGCTCAGCAAAAAAAAACATCCATATCACTATCTATAGCTGAAGCCGAGTATATAGTTGTTGCAGACTTTTGTACTCAAATACTATGCATGAAGGAAGCTCTGAAAGATGTCAACATAGGTACAAATCAACCCATCACCATCTATTGTGATAACACAATTGCTATTAGCCTCAACAAAAATCTAGTGATGCACTCAAAAACCAAACACATACCAATCAAGTATCATTTCCTTCGTGAACAAGTAGCTAAACAAAACATCATCTTGGAATACATCAATACTAAGGAGCAGATAGCTGATATCTTCACAAAACCTCTTCCTCGAGAAGCATTTGAATATATTCGTCAAAAGATGGGGGTTATTTCTTTAGCATCACATTAAGTTGATTCATAAAGATGTTGCATGACAGGGGGAGCAGTTCAACAGGGGGAGTCCTTATGCACTCCTTTGCCACTGATGTCAAAGGGGGAGAGAAGAAGAATATTGCCATCAATGACAAAGGGGGAGATTGTTGATCTAGATTGTCATTAATGTCAATATGGAAATATTCTAGGATACTAAATGATGATATGAAGCCAAGGAGAAGCAGAGTATATCTGTGAAGAAATAGGAGCAAGAAACCAAGGAGAAAAGAGGTCATTGGAAGCCACGTGAAGCAAAAAGGAACACATTGGCGGAGGTGCGTAAATAGTGTTAACTGAGGAGTTATCATGAAGTATCGGAGAAATATGAGAGGAGTTAACATATCGGAGGGGTATTGCAGAATATTAGAGTAGAGCAGATCTATCGCATGTGCCAAGGGTAAGAACCATATTAGAGATATCACATGAAATATCGGAAGGAGAGAAGAGGAACACGCAGTGAGGAAAGAGCCAAAAAGAGGAACACATCATCGAAAGAAGAGCTATCAGAAGAGAGGAAGAGTGAAGATTGTACGTAGTCATTGGAGCAAGTAAAGAAGGAAACAAAGAGCACATATCAGAAGAGCGGGGGTAGGAAAGTACGAACTTCCTTGATCATGGCTGAAGTCCCGCACTAAATCCTAGCCATCGATCTCATTTTCAACGCTTATGTCACAGTCAACAATGGGGGTTAATATTGTTGTTAACCCGTGTGCTAGTTGAAGACCTGCAAGCCGTAGATTTGATGACCTCGTATATCCAATGGATATCAAGTCAAAAAATGATCGGATGTTAATCTCAAGAATGGACCCGAACTTTTATAGATCAAGGATTTATAATCCTTATTAGCTCCGTAAAGGTGGTTAAGCGTCGCACAAGTTCCTCAACTGATATCATTATGAACCATTGGATTCAGTGCACCTTGATCAAATGGTGGAGGATCAGCGATTAGGTTTGTTGATCAGTTGGATCAGCAACCATCAAATTAAAGATGAGATCAACGGTGGAGAATTAATTTGATAAGACTTGGGACTAAGTGGACCTGACTGCACCACTATGACATAGCTTAATGTAATATCACATTCGTTGAATTGCAAAGTTCAAAAGGGTTGACACCGTCGGAATGCCGATTGCGATATTAGCTGTGGACCCGACGAATTTATTGATGACGATTTAATATTATATCGAGTCTGTTTCATCGGTAGTGCGAATATCAGTGATGTTAAGAGTTGCAATCACAGACCACCTATTGATGATGTGGATGTGGGACCTTCTTGGGTAATCGAAGGAATAGAGGAAGCCGAAAGGTCAAGCGAATGAAAGTAGAAGTTGAAAGGTCGAGAAGCCAAAGGTTTGACAAACGACGAAGGGCCAATGTAAGCTGAAGGTGAAACGACACTACTGCGTGGGTTAATATTTGAAATGCTTGAACTTGTGATGATTTAAAGAGAGGAGCAGTACAGATCGTAACTAAGTTGAACAATTCGGTGAAGTGAAATAAGGTTTGATCTTCCATCATTTGAAGGGAGCAATAGACTGCACTAGTACTGAAGTATTTATGAGTATGATCCTTGGAAGTAAGAGATCGTGACACTAAGAATAGTGAGAAGCAGTTACTCCTGAAGCACTTATCGCGGCAGATAGAACAACATGTTGAAACAGAGATTTGTTTATTTGTGCAGACAATCAGGTGTCTCGGGCATGTATCAAAGAGAAGAGGTAATGGTTCACAACTCGTAAACTGGAAGAAATAGAGGTAAGGTGCAGGTCCAGCAGGACATAAGAGAGCAGGAGGACATAAGTAAGTCATAAGTCCAACAGGGTTGGGAGCAGAGAATAACTACCAAACATATCTAGACAATATATAGTAGAGGTTTGGAGCCCTTGGGGTTGGTGCCTTAAAATTGGAAGGATTGGTGTCCTTGGAGTTGGTGCTCCTAAATCCAAGGTTGGTACCTTGACAAGACGGGGTTGGTACCTTGGAGGTTGGAGCCTCACAAAAATTCCAAGTTTGTGCTTGGCAACAGATTGAAGCTTTATATATATTGTACCTGATTTATTTTAAAGATTATATTAATAAAAGCATTTATTCCTATTCTTCATTTTGTGTTCTAAATATAAATGATTCAACTGGTAAAAATAACAATTGAAAAGGAATACTGGTTCACCCTCCCCCCCTCAGTATTTCCAACAGTGTGTTTGCAAGATTGAAATATGGAATGAGATGATTGTTATGCATTCTGATGCTTGACCAAAGGTGATTAAAAAGGAAATCCAAGTAGAGGGAAAGGATGAGAATGTTGATTTATGCGAAGATGCCAAGACTTCTCATTGGACCTGTGTGACTTCCTAGGAATTAGGTCAATCTCAAAGGCAGGTTGCAGAGGAAAGCGAGAGAATCGACCTAGAAAAGGGAGCTAGGGGTTTCACAAAAGCTACATGATCGGGGTTTTCAACGAGATCAAAACTTGAACAGTTTAATCTCCTAAAACCTGGTGGAAATTTTGGGAACATAATGACATAAGATGACTGGACGCAAGCGAGGCACGGCGACTATAATTTCAACCATTCATGTAGGTTTTCATAGTTTCACAATAGTGTCGACGACAAGGGCCAACCCTAGGGTTTCTCAAGATTTCTATTTTCTCTCTTCTTTTAGTGTGGGAATCCTCTCATTATGTTATCAATGATCGTATTGGGTTCAATTCAACATGTACTAAAGAATAGGCATGATAGTGCAGTGAAGAAGCTCAAGAGTCACAAGGGTAGCTAAAAGGTCATGAGGGGAGGTCAAGGGTCACATTAGGTGAACAATCACCTCATCTCTAGAAATTTTCCCTCAAGACTCATTGAAATGACTTTGGCACTTGAGTTGAAGCTAAGACTAGAGATAGTCGGTTTATGCTTGAGAGCTAGAGCCACTCGACTCTTGGCAGCTAATAGAGTGGATTTGCATTGGGGCTAGGGTTTTGGCATTGGGAAACACTATGAACAAACCATGTTCCACTATTGGGTTTTGAACAATTGCATGATATGTATTTGAAGTGCAACAATATTAATAATATGTTCTTTAGATTTGGCATTGATTCCCATGCTTACTCAAGGTGGTTGTATCAACTGTTTGGTACTTCACTATATTTCTATGTGCGCTTTCATACACGCAAATGTTATGGATTGATACATAGTGGTTGCATGTATGTTTCACTTTCGAATATGTGTTTACTTTTTCCTTGCCATGTTAGTGACCTATTGTGAACTACTTTGCAATTTATTTCTAACATGTTCCTATTGATTATGTCTGACGAGGTTTTAGCTCACTAATCCCTCTCATGATATGTCTCTTCTTTTTGTTGCTGAGACTTGTTTTACCTCTTTCTGCAATTTGTCAATCTTGGGTTGATTTTGTTTCATTGCCTGGGCATTCTATTATTGTCCCACTCTAACACCCTCTCATTTGATAAGCAAGAGCAAAAACATTCATCGTGGCAGTCAGGCCCACAAACCAGATGGGGCTCCTATCCCAAATGGTGTGAGGTCTAATTTGGATTTCACACAGGGGAACCCTTAGCTGTTGGCAGTACATTTTGTCTCGTTAACAAATTGGCGCTAGAAGGAGGGCCATATCACAAGAGGAGCCCTTAGAGTCTGCAGTTTAGTCTCATATATGTAAATGGCTCCATCTCAAATCGTGCTACCAAGGTTCTTTTCTGACTTGTCAATTTTTCAATGTTCAATCCTTGAGGAGCAGCTCTATCACTTGTCTGAGTTAAATTTTGATGGTGAGGATGGAACATCCATAATCGAGCGCATTTCTGATTTCCTCAAGTTTTGTGGATCTTATGAGATTGATGATGAAGAGTTTCCTTGTGTGCTTTTCTCCCTCACCCTGGAAGCTCACGTCAAGCAATGATGTCGCATGTTGCCAACAACTTCCATTCATTCATTTGAGCAACTCATTGGTAAGCTCCGACGACCATTTCACAAGTACGATTTGCAAGATGTGTTAATGAGGATAAATGAGCTTAGGATGAAACCTGGAGAATGTTTAGAGGATTTTATTCTTAGATTTATACATCTTTGTTTTGAATTTCCTGAAAGGGATGCCGATTAGCGATATTTGAGATCAAATTTTGAACGATTGGCCATCGTTTCTTTTCTACATCTTCAATTCAAAAAAAATCTCGATTCTCATGAATATCATGATAATTTGAAGATTACAAAGTATCCATATTTTACCCTAAACTTGTTTTGCTTCTCTTTTTGAATCTAGAACAACCTCAAGTTTTCGAGGAGGAGATAACTGATTGTGGGATTTCTCATCATCCTCCTGACTTGTTACATAACAAAATTTTGGTTGTAAATGGTTCAGACGATGAAAAATGCTTTTTGGAAATGAATCTTATGATCTCAGCTCTAAATCCCTCGTACATCCTTTTGATATTGAATCTAGAAATTATATAACATCTCTTCCTATTGATGGAACCCCGACCGAGTCCATTCAACATATGTCTCACTATATTATTGGATCTCATTCACCTGCCCATGATGGATTTGATCTTGTCTTAGGTAATTTTGGTTGTCCCATCAAATCCACGGACAACGCTAGGCTTGCAAATCCATCTTTCCCTTTGGCAAACATAAATGGGAAATATGTGAGTCCAGGTTTGATTGGTGCCCCTTCATTTGACCCTGTGCATCCATTCTACCCTAATTTAGTCCATGGATCTACTACACCAATGGTTCCCACAAATCATTCACATCTTTATCTTCCTCGCATTGATTGCAATCATGTACATGGGGGTGATGTTTCACAATCAAGGGATGCAGATTTTGAGTCCCTTATGCCTAATATTTTCCACCCGCAGTCTTTAACAAGTGAAGAAGAGGGTCATGCATCTCGCCCAACTCAAGTTGGTTCTCTCATTAATCCCTCTTCACTCCTAATTGAGGAAGAGCCTTATGTGTCAGATACCCAACTTGATCAAACTATGGGTTTCAACGATTCTCATTTTACCTTAAATATATTCACTCACGCCTTTGCTGATTATCCTACGTATTTGTCTGTTGATCCTACGAAGCCACCAGAATTTAATGAATCACCTTTTGAACGTTTAGGGACTCATCAGGAAGTTGAGGCACTTCAGCTTCCGCTGATGGTTATGTCAGGTCACGTTCCTAATGAGACCCCTAAACCAAGTCAAATTAGGGTTTTTTCACATCACGATCCTCTCAACATCATCTTTTCGGATGCGAGCTCATCTTGGGAATCCTCTAATTCGAGCGATGTCTCTCTAAGAAAATATTTCCATCTCCTTTCAGCTGATGTGTTTCAACCTCTATACCCTAATTTTTTTGTTGAAGGGAGTACCCTGGCCATTATCTCAAATCTTTTTAATTGTTTCTCGATTAGTACATTCTATCAAAATACATAATCAGATGATGTCTTACAATCCACCATATAAGAAGGCACCCATCTCCTGACCTTCTCTTTGCTTGAGACTCTTTTGGTTGATTTAGCTTGTTTTGGGGAATCTAAAGAATTTGATCCATGGAGCTTCCAATCTATCAATATTCAGACATCAGATCCAATTCACAATATTTTCACTGAGAGTTGTCTGGTCACAACCAATCATAATCACATACATCCACCTAAAAATCTTGCAAAGCTACCAATATTTGATGATGTGTTGTTTGAAGTTTCAGATATTTTTCAGGACGATGAGGCACTTCAACTTCCATTGGTGGCTATGTTAGGTCCTCGCACCTTGGACGAAGTCCATGAACAATTTCAAACTAGGGTTTCTGATCTCAGTTACACATGACAAAAGCCCCTCTTTTCAGATTTATCAAGTTGATCATCCTCTACATCATGATAGGGTTGTTGATCGGATTAATCTAGCAGATTCCTTTGCTAGCCGATAACATATTGCCTTAATTGCATTGGATTTAGGGTTAAGCATGAACAGATGTATGTCATAGCTAGATGACTATAAATTTCACGCTTGTGATTTGGTTCACCAGGATTGGGTTGTAGTTTATCTTGAAAGGTCTTTTCTAGCATGTTTCCCTATAAGTAGACAAGATTTTCTTTCTGTTGTGCATACTTTATAGGTAAGCATTTTATTTTTTTCACAACTCTTTTCACAAATTCTAATTGTTGTCATCTTTGTTTTTGCAGGTCAGGAATTGCTGTGGTGGCTACATTGGAAGTTCAATTTCGCATGACCCAACCTCCTCTTTAGTTAAATTAGGATTTAGGGTTTAGACTAGGTAGGTTTTAGATTTTCCTTATTCATTTTTTTATTAGAATTGGCTTTATGATCTAAATCTGTTATGTTTTGTTCTCCTTGCCATAGGCGTTTTAGTTTCCTGCTTTTCAATTTTCCACTAGCTTGCATTCACATTCTTGCACTTCTCGTTGCTGCAAAACATGAATAACATCATTGCATAGTTATTTTATCTGTCGTTAGTTGATCTATTCTACACATATCATTATATTGCATCATAAGCCATATATCTTGCATTTCATCATGCACCTTCCCGCTCGCTTGGCACACAGTCCCTTTGACCTAGCCTACAAATTCCCTCTGTGTTGCATATCGTTGCATAAGCCTTCATGAACCTGAAGCTTTTGAACCTTGGGTACTATGAATAAATTTCTCACACCTTTTTTCACTTGCTCAAACCTGAAAGTGATTAATTCAACCTCTTCGCACATGTTAAAACTCTAGAAGTGTTCCCTGGTCACATAACCCTAGAATTAAAACCCTAGCCCTAATGATTGTGTGAAGTTGTGATGGTTACGCCAATGGGTATCTTATCTTAGATCCAATCATCAAAATTTCATCTTGGATATCTCTCCTACGATTCTAATTTATTAACAAGGAAGATAAGAACATATTTCTCGTGGGGAACCCTAATTAGTTTGAATGACCTATACCCATAACCTAAACCTGGTGCTCAATGTGGTCTTAATGGTTTCAGTGACTTGTGTTCTTTGTCACTTTTTAACTGGAAATGAGATGTGGAAGCTTGGCATAAGGGAAAACCTAAATCAGAATATCTCTTAGTTTCTGTCAAACAAGAAACAACCTCTCTTGCTCGTAAAATAAGTCGGGATCCCTCATCCGCCCTAGAGAAATGAATGCTCAGTAATAAGTGAAAATGCATGCATAAAATAATATGAAATTAAATTAATGGTAAAGGATCGAGAAATGATTCCTGCACAGAGAGGTAATGAAACAACTTCGTTGGGGTACTGCCCAGGCTCAGTTGCAACTGAGCAACATTTGTGATTTCTTGGAGTGACTCCACCAGGGTACTGTCCAGGCCCTCTGGAAGTGGAGCAATGCCAAAAACTTACTTTAAAAATCTTGAATATAATAATCCCTCTACCTCGTTCTTTGCATCATCGTCAACTACTGGCAGGTGTGAACTTCTAATTGGATGTTTACTGAGTAGTGATACCTAGCTGAAGCATAAAGGGGAAGGCAGATACATAAAGATCAAGGTAACATGTACCCATAGTAATTGTTCAATATTCTTTGCATCATTATCCAGACTCATACTACTACGAGGGTTGTTGACAGAGATGCTGAATTCTACTAGTGGTTCTCCAATTATTGTAGCCACTGCATCAATAACCAAAATTTTGGGCATATCTAAATTTTTGGGTCCCCCCCTACTCACCCCAAGCCATTAAGGGATGCTCCAGTTGTTCATTGGATAATTATCCCATGGATTGTTACTATCATACCTTTTCGATGCATTCACTCATGCAATCGTGTAATATATGTTGCATTATTTTTTCATGCCCTATCTCGCGTATCAACCCTACCATTGCACTAGGGTTTTGGAAGTGTGATGTCTTTCCCATGACTTCAGATATTATCCTTATGCTTTTCAATCAATGGTGGCATAGTTTGTGGGCGGACACCACTCCAATCTGGCTTTCATTATGTTGGCCATACTACGGTTTGGGGAGAAACCCTAAATTGGCATAATAATGCTTCCTTGAATGATTTAACCTAATGCATATATCTCTAGAGTTGCATTCTGATCGACACTACTGAGAATTATGGTAAGAATCATTGAATGTCATGTTTCCCCTACGTTCATAATTGGTTCCCCATCTCAACGTACGCATTAGGGTTTGTAATTTTTTCACCTTTCCCATGCATCTTTGAATGCCCTGCTTTGCATTAATCTCCACCCTCCAAACACATGGTCATAAGCATTTCAAGGAACACAACTAATTCACTCCAGGAGAATAATCAATGAATTATAAAAATCAAGGTGTTTCAAATTATATGGGTTTCTCAAGTGCGCTCAAGTTTGGATACCGACTCAAAATCTAAGTGCTTCCATGGATATATTAATTGCGGTTGTCTTATCTGTAAACTAATGTGTTCTTTTTTATTTTATTTTTTAGGGAATCTGGATTGGGCTCGGATACACATCGATCAATGTATACCTACACTAGCAATACCCTGAAATGAAACTAGCTGAGCCTCGTGAATTATTTCCAAACCATGGTATCGTTCATGACTCTAAAGACAAGCTAAAGGACCCTTCGACGATTCATGTCAAGTCTTAGATAATTATAGGATGTGTTGGGAAGGACACATCAACTTTATATTGGAATAGATGTTCTTTATGTGCATATATCTGCCAATTAGATGGCAAAGGAAAATGCCACACAACTCACATTTCAGGGCCTCCCTAGCACTAGAGTGGCAACCCTCAAAGAACGCACATAACATGTGTATGCGTGGATAGGTCACCTCAAAAGCACCCATGAAAAATTACCAATAGAATATATTTATGAACCAATTACCAACTAGATGATTTCGAATAAGTCAAGGGCACACTCAATCACTTGACTCCTCACGCATGCGATAGAGACATGTAACATGAGGCAAAAGAATTTGAAAAAGGGGAATCGAGAGGTGTAATGGGACCATAAGAAAATTTTTGCATTTATCTTATATATATATTATATATATATATATATATTATTATATATAATATATATAGATATATATATATATATATATATATATATATATATTATATATTATATATATATATATATATATATATATATATTATATATATACTCCAACAGTTGCCAAGCCAACACTATGGACATTTGTACCTAAATCAACTGTTATGGTAATGCGATATCTCTATGTGTATTATCAATATCCCATACCAGAGTTGCGGAAGATGATAAAAAAATGTTATGGCTGCACGGAGGTGTGATTTCAAATATGGTTTGGGTTCATTGATGTGATTAAATTGGAATAAGAAGATAGGTGTAGGAATTTACAAGGTAAGTTCCTCAGATAGAACACCAAAGGACACCACTCACAAACAGATCACAGATTAATACACCAGTATTCTTGACGTGGTTAAAACCCTGAAAGAGGGAAACAGTCCACGACCTAAGACAACGTGACCACTTCAGGAAATTTATTAATAAAAGAAAGAAAATTTACATAAGCTTCTCTCATGAACGACCACTCAACCAATGCCCCTCCATGCTCTTTAAACAGAGATCATGGACCAATTGAGTGTTAAGCCACGGATCAAGTGTTGGTAATACCGAGGAGAGAATGAACGTCAGATCACTTCGTGTCTAGAACATATCGTGACCGTTGAATTGTAAGTTACAAATGTACATAGTAAAGAAACACACTTTACCTAACTCTACATTAGACGAAGTTATACTTAACTATTTCCTATGTGTCGGAATATCTTAACATCCCCCCTTAAGAACAACTTGGGATAGGATTGAAGGATGTACAATATGACACAATAGGAGAAGGAAGGAGGCATTAGAGCCTATCCCCCCTTAGTGACAACTTCCTGAACTCCAACCATAAATTGAAGTTTAGTAAACTTCGCCTCTGTGAGAGCCTTTGTAAAGATGTTTGCAACTTGATCATCGGTTGAATAATATTGCAATTCAAGAACATGGTCATGAATGAGCTTTCTGATGAAGTGAATGTGTAGTTCAATGTGTTTTTTGCGCTGATGTTGGACTGGATCTTTGCATAGTTGAATGGTACTTTGATTATCACACCAAAGTGTAGTCGAATGCTGCTGCTGAAAGCCAAACTCTGATAGGATTTGACGAAGCCATAGGGCTTCCTTACTAGCTTCTACGATGCCACGATACTCTACTTCTACTAAAGAAAGAGAAATGGCACTTTGTTTCTTACAAGCCCATGTAATAGGTCCAAAACAAGAGTGAACACATAACCTACAGTAGACTTCTGATAATCAGGGTCACCAGCCCAATCAGAATCAGTTGAACCAACCAATAGAGGAGATGCTTCTGCACTGTAATGAATCCCAAACTGAATTGTACACATGACAAAGTATTCTTTTAGATGATTTCCAATGACTTTCATGTGCGTTTTGCATAAACCAGGCAATAAGGTCAACAACAAAGGAAAGGTCAAGATGAGTATGGATCAAATACAAAATTTTTCCTACAAGCTGATAGTATAAGGTAGCATCAACTTCAGGGGAAGTACAAGTGACTGAAAGTTTGGCTCCAGACTGAAAGGGAGAAGGGGTTGGCTTACAGCCTTCCACGTGAAAGTGGCGTAGAAAATCACAAGAATACGTGGACTGGGAAAGGGAAATACACAAACCAACACAGACATACAAAAAAAAACCAAACCTTATGGTTTGAAGTTAGCTTTCATTGGAAACTATATATTTTTCCTAATGTTTCTGATTTTCCAAGATCACATTAAGGCGCGACGGAAAAGAGCATACACATGAGAAAAAAATATTCCTTTTTGTTTTTGATTTGCCCAGATCGCACAGAGTCGCGGGCAAGGAGCATACGTATAAATGAAAGGTATATATCTGGTAATAAAAAAAATAAAGAGCTAAATAAACCAAAATAAATAGAGAGATGAATAACTAAAACTGTAAATAAAGACTTTATACCCCCAAATCTTAAAAATGACGTAGCTAGGGCTACCGGAAACCTTTTTGTGTGAAACGAAAGGGGTTCCTCACTGGAACATATGATCCTAACATAATAGAGTAGTCCTCTTGGCCTGAAAGTAGTCAAAAACATTAGATCTAAGAAACGACAATCGTATGCACTTGTACCGGCTTCAAATTTGGATCACCAATGGATGCGGCCCTCAAATAGCTTCGATACTATGTAGGAATTTACAGGGTAAGTTCCTCAGATAGAACATCAAAGGACACCACTCAAAAACAGATCATAGATCAATACACCAATATTCTTGATGTGGTTAAAACCCTCAAAGAGGGAAACAGTCCACGGCCTAAGCCAACGCGGCCACTTCAGGAAATTTATTAATAAAACAAAGAAAATTTACATAAGCTTCTCTCATGAATGGTCACTCAACAAATGACCCTCCATGCTCTTTAAATAGAGATCATGGACCAATCGGGTGTTAAGCCATGGATCAAGTGTCCGTAATATCGAGGAGAGAATGAATCGTCGGATCACTTCATGTATAGAAGATATCATGACCGTTGGATTGTAAGTTACAAATGTACATAGTAAAGAAATACACTTTACCAAAGTCTACACTAGACCAACTTATAATTAACTATTTCCTATGTGTCAGAATATCCTAACAATAGGTACGAGATTTGAAGTGCAATGGTAGAGACCATGAAAAACACCGAAGTCCTGGAAAGGTGAAATCATATGGGGGTGTCATCCGAATGTAAAACAAATTAGCATGGAAATCATCAAAGGAATCATACTCCAGGTCAAATGTTGACACAACACAAAAGGAAGAGGTAGTGCCAAAGCACGACACTATGTCAACGTTGTGTTGGTGCCAAAGGTGATAAAAGTGTCACCCATTTACACACGACACAATATCACTATAAAGCTTTAAAAGCGCCCCCAGAATGCGACTTTCATTTAATCGTGACTATGCAACCTCTGGGATTCACATGCAATTCTCCACATACTGCGATCTACTCCAAGATGCGACTCTACAACTTGCCCGATGACTGACAGGTGTGTTGAGTCAAACTATATTGCATAATTTGAGAAACATAAATTATCAACTCGGGAAGGTAAACTGATGAGGTGCAAGCAATGTATATGCAGGCGAAATACTTAGAAGTGTCAAATCTCTAATTATTGAATCACATAAACCAATGCAAGTCTCTCTTGATCGATCGATTTGTAGCAAAGGTTATAGAGTGGATTCACTCCCTCTACAACTCATGATCTTGCTGTTGGTGATTTTGAAAGAATATAGGCAAACCACGCTTCAACAATATCAGAAATGGAAACAATCAGAATTCAATCTAAGACACCCACCATAAACATAAATTTAACCATTCATTTAGGTGCTGCTAATTTATAAATGACACATTGGTTATGTAATGATCTTATTGCTGTAAATAGAAGTAAAGCATGATAAAATAAACCTGAAGCATAAATAAATCCGAAAATAATTATACATGGGTGTTGTGAGCGAAGGGGGGCCCTTCCCTTGCTCACAACCCCTCTAAACACAAGAGAAGTTACTCAGAACAATGGGTAGAACATGCAATTTGTATTAATATATGAAAATGTTAAGTTACAACCCAGGATTGAAGCCACACAACAGTATAAATCTAAACACAACCCTCGCTAGCCCCTGCCTCCATATCCTTACTATTTTTATACAAAGGACCAAGCCCAAAAGTGGCTGGTAGTAACAAGAACATGCTAAATAAGGCCGCAACCAAACAGAAAGAACAACACCAACTGATCTAAGCTGGAACTGATCCAATCTATGACTGGAAGCATATATTGGACAACATAATGTTTCAAGAGCACTTCCATGTAGAGCGGTTGCAGCCAAGTGGATCGGAGCTTTAGACATGGTCAAAAGGGAAAGTAAAAAATGTTGATAGGATAAAAACCATGTGGATTGAAATCCCTTCTCGACCCATTGTTATAGCTCCAAATATCACCCATTTTATTTGTGATGCTTGCTTTATGGCCTAGGGCAACCCCTCCTTCCAGACTTGGTCCAAATATTAAAAAAAAACAATGTTTTACTCCCTGCATGCTATTTTTCCCTGTGTTAAAAGCGTGTACACACGGGTCAATCTATACCCAACCCGCGTATATGTGTTAAAACACTTAAAAAAAATAAATTTCCTTAACTATGGGTGGAGATCACGGGTTTTACCTGTTGATTACCTATTAGTGTCCATGGCCCAATTGTTTCCCGACTAAAAAACTACTTTGGGAGAAGTATAAAAAGACTTCAATGGGAAGGCCTTAAGGAAGAGAGAGGAGATAGAATTACTATACTGAGATTATCCCCTGATTAAGTCTGAAGAATCCCTATGCTTCAAGCACTTCCCCAAGTTCAGGAAACCCTTGTTTCCTTGAGTTTTGATGTTCTCTCATATGCTTGGAGATATCATGGTATTGGTTATGGAAGGAGGTTGTTGAAGACTGGGATTGGACGGACCTGGAGGATGGTTCTGCTTGGAGCCGGAAGAGGAAGACCCAGGTGAACTCTTTCCATGTTTTTACTATAGTTTTCTACAATAAAAGAAACATTGTCTTGTTCCCGATATCAACTTTGTTTATGCATCTGATGTTATTGTTATGGTTTATATATGAATGACTATTTCAATGTATAACTAACCATCTACTTATATGATATAAAGTTGATTTCACTACAATGCTTTATCTATATGCTGCTATGTGTATTTGAATTAGTTGATGTGCAGGTTCGAAGATCTTTAGGAGTTGCAGAGGCTTTGGACCTTGGCTGGAACTACCCAAACGAAGGACATCCGGGTATGTTCATCCTCACATAGTTAGTTTGTTTAAGCATGTTGCCTGAGTTGAATGCTTGTTTCTTGCTGTAGAATACTCCTGCTTTGTTAGGGTTCTGACCCAAAGCCTTAGGGGACTTATTCCCTCAACAGAATTGGTGACTCCACTGGGGATAACAATATTGTTATTCCTAGTTTGGGTTATTTAGTGCCAATCAGGGCTCAGTTCTTAGTTTGCTTGCTGTCACTATACTGCATGCTCCTGTAGGAACTTAGACTTCAAGTCTGATCTTTTTCATCAGGCCTCATTTTTTATTTTTCTTGTAAAACTTCATATATGCACCTTTGTCTGTTTACAGAAGCATACACATGCTTGTTTCTGTGAATTGAAACTACGTATACGCGAGTTTCCTTTGGCAGAAACACGTGTACATGCAGCTGTGTAGAGATGTAGTCGCGTATACATTTTTTGCATGATTTTTTTTCAAATATTTCTTTCTGGAAAAATTTGTTTCTTGGTCTGAGTAGTTTTTTTGAGTGGTCAGTTTCTGTTGTCGTAATTTAATTTTTCAGTGAGCTTACTGTTACAAATCCTCTCGTGCTTTGAAAAGTTTTTGGTCTCGGTTTGTTTTATAGTGAGTTTTATGATTTGTGTTTGAACACACAAGGCTTCTTATAGAGGTTCTTGGTTGTTCTGGTCTTCTGGAACAGAAGATTGTTTGCAATCTTTGTGTCAAACTTCATTTTTATGGTTTGCTTGCATTGCTTCTCGTCAATTTTGTGGCCATTCACTTTTTCTTGCTTTTCGAAAGTTTCTTGGTGATGAATTTGAAAGCGTGTCTTTCCTGATTTCTTGATCAGTTTCTCAAAGCTCTTTTTGCTGCTTTTGGATCGTTTAGTGCAAGTTGAAACACCTATTTTCCAAGTTTTCATTCGTGTTGAATTGATAGCTTGCAAAGTTTCCTTGTGATTTTCTTTCGGTCTTTGAGTCTTTGGTAGCATTTTGAGTGCTTTTGAAAAGTTGTTTTTATTGTTGCTTGAAAAAGAAAAGTCCTTCAAAAACATTGTTTTTGCTTTCTTTGCCGAATTTGAGTTTGGTTTCTTTTGGTTTTTGAGAGTGATTTGGGATCTTTTGATTAGTCCTTTTTGTTTTGGAAAGGTTTTTTGTTCAAGATTTATATTCCTTTCAAAATTCTTAAGTAGGATTATAAACAAATTGCTTTCATTTTCTTTTTTAGAGTAATCTAGAATTTTTGCATTATCATGTACACCTTGCATTAGGGTAGTTTTGCATCATTAGAGCATCAATATTCTTTTAGTTTTTGTGAGTGTGAAGTCTGCTACAAGAAAAGAAAAGGAAAAAACTTCTTGTTTTATAGAAGTTTCTTAGAACCCAAGTAGAAGTTGCTTTTCATCGAAGAAAAAACAAATGCATTACATATAAGTTAGTTTTTCATTAATTTCTTTTAAGTCATAATAATACCATCAATTTCACTTCCATATTGTCCCTTTGACTTAAAAAGGACAGCCACTTAAAATCAAGCGCTTAATAAAATAAACTAGAACTTTTTATATTGTCAATCAGTTACACCAACAAGTTTTAGCTTATTTAGGGCCTTGGATTAGGCGAGTGGAGAGTAAACTCTCCAAGGCCACTCTAAATTGTGAAACATAGAAGTCCGAATAAAGAGTGAAATCCAATAGCGTTAAGGAGACTGGGAAAGCTCCATGACTGGTAGTTAAGCATGAGGGTTTGTGAAGATAAGGACGAGAGATACCCCCTCTCTTACTTGTTGGATCTTACCTCACAACTGTTTTGCCCAGCTTCTGATACGAGTTGGTGTCTTTAGTTGCCAATCCTAGGGATCTACACAGGTGGCTGCGGAGGGGAATCCGATGGAACCTAAGGTTGACGTTGCATCACGCTCAATGGTACTTCTGGAGGGCACCGTTGCGAAGCTTGGGGGCTTGCACCAGCAAAGGCTGTTGTCTCAAGGTTAGCGTAACTACTTCTGATACCTTCACTAGTAGGCCTGGGGTGTAATTACCCCAGTATATTTACAGAGGGACCTTTTTATTCACTTTCTTGTATTTTGGTGTCCGGTCCTAATCACCCGGAGCGAAAATACTTGGAAGTTGTTTGACTGCTGAATTCTTTAGGGACATTTTTAGTGTGTATTATGTGCTCTTAGTTGGCCTAGCTTTCAATTTTCTTGAGTCTTTAAGTAGGTCTTATTATAATAATTCAAAGTGGTTGACCAATCAATTAGACGGTCCTGTAGACTTCATGGGCTTTCACCTGCGAGTCCATAGCCTTCTCCTAGAAGGCGTAGGAGTGATTCTGCCAGTGGTTTTCAAGCAGTGGCAACTGGCTCATCGGAGATTGATCCTCTGCTTGGGGGCATCAATGTATGAGGTAGACCTAGTACTACCACAAAGGTAGAGAGGAACACACCAGTTCTTTCTCGGGTACTCTTCTAGTCGGAAGATAATATTGAGGTAGAAGAGCTCTCAGAGTTGGTTGCAGCTCCGAATTCTCCTCTCCCTTTAGATCATCTAGACGTATTGTTATACATCAGAACTTCGATACACAGTCCTTCAAGCCCAAGTCCACACACAAACATCCCTTTGATGACCACTGATGGAAGCATGGCATCCACCATGAGTGCTACGAGTATGCAGACTCCTATATCAGTACAAGGGGGAGGAACTATTTCCATCCCTTCTACATCTTTATTTAGATCTACTGCCAGCACATCCTTGTTTGGGTCTACTTCCATTCCATCGACGAGTGGAATTTCCCAAGCGCATGCATCCAGTTTTGGATTATTCCCTTTTGGAATGCCCTCTCAAGGTATTCCTTCAGTTCCATTAAGTGTACCATTAAATGCCTCCAAATCCATGATGAGTGGATCAGAATATTTTCAGGTTTTTCCCTTTGGAAGTGGTCATATACCACATTCCAATCTAACAGTAGGGTCTATGCCTTTTCCTTTTACAGGTCAAGGTACTAATCCTTTTCAGAGTTGGACTAACCCTGTGGTTAGTGGGATCAGAATTGGGAATCCGTGTACGGCCAACAAGGGAATGTGTCATACTCCTTGGTCAATCCATTTCGAAGTTTTCCACCCTTAGGTAATGCTTGGAACCCTTACCAGGGGTTATCCACTCCTTATAATAATTCGTTAGGGGAAAATTTGCCAATTACAGAGGTTTTTCGGCTGGAGTTGGTCAAACTCCAAGTTTTGTTGGACCAAAAGGGTCATCCTTTGGTTCAACAGGTTCTACTAGTTACTTTGGGCAACTTGGTGCCTTTCAAAATCCAAGTCATTATTTTCAGACTTTCGGGAACCCCGCCCAATCTAGGTGGAATCCCCAAGGTCCTCCAAGACTTCCTTTTCTGGCCATGCTCAATGCTCAATCTGCCAGACTTGACTAAGTTGACGAATGATCTGATAAGATATAATCCAGCTTGGCCTCTGGTCCCAACCAAACTTCCATCGGATATCCCAAAATTTGAAGGGAAGAGCGGTGAAGACCTGGGCGACCATGTAACCACGTTCCATTTATGATGCTCATCTAACTCCCTAATGGATGATTCAATTAGGTTGAGACTATTTCAGTGCACCTTAACTGGGAATGTAGCTAAGTGGTATATAGAGTTGCCAAGGGGCACCTTTACATCTTTCGCTGATTTGGCTAACATTTTCTTAAACCATTTCCAATTGCCTGTCCATTAAGAAGCCGGAACTGAACTTCTGGCCAATTTTCATCAGGACACGACTACTCACATTTCGGATCATATCTAGGAATGGAGACGGAGAAAGAGGCTCATTAAAGCTGAAATTCCACCTAAGTTCTGTCTCAAATGGTTTTTAAAATCATTACAACCTGAGATCTGTAAGGATGTTTCTATTTCTGGATTTTATTCTGAAGAGAAGGCTATCTTTCGCTCCCAGGAGTTAGAATTGATATATTCTTAGCCTGGGACTCTTCAGAAGATCTTGCCTAATGCTCCTAGATCCATGGTTGATGTAGCCAAACCAAATCGAGGCCCGCATGCTGATGGTATTGTTGGATTGATTGATGCGAATGTGGTGAACCTTCTGAGCCAATTGCAACAGTTGTCTATACAAACTGCTTCTTCCAATCAGGCTGCACCGTCCAATACTCCACCTTCTCAACCTTCTTCCGTAAACACTGTTCAAGCTTCTAACCCTAAAGGAAATCAAAATTCTGGTGGGAAGAAGAAGGGACATGGTAAAAAGAAGAATCAGGATGGGAAGGGTAATGCGAATAAGCTCGACAATAATGCTAGTGAGGGTGGAAAAGAGTCTAAGAAGAAAGTTAAGTTTCCATGCAAGTTATGCAGTGGAGACCATTTGACTCATCCCTACCCAAAAATTCAAGATGCTCAGTGCTTGTTAGTGTAGCAAGGGTCTTCTAGCTCCCAAGCTATCTTAACTAACCCTTTCCCCCAAGGGCAGCAGTTGCTTGTTGACACGAATTCAAACCCTGCTACCTCTGCATGGGGCAACCAGGAGGGGGACAATTCCTCAAATGTTTTCATGATGGTTTCTCACATCAATGTGGCTACATGTTCACGTGATTATGGTGAAGCTAAAACATCCAAGGATAAATATGCTCCCGGAACTATGGTCCACTTCATATTAAGCGACCTTTTGTCGATTCTATACCTCGGATAATGAAAGGTTCCGCCAAACGTGCAACTATCAACCCTAATGCTAGGGTAGCCCAGAACTACTCCATTGTTGAGGATCTAGCTCAAAGTCCATGCGCTATGTCTGCTTTAGAGGTACTCCAGTCATGTCCAGCTCAACGAAGTGCTTTGCTTTCAGCGATAGGGGCAGTTGATCCAAACAATTTTTTAGTGCTCACTTTTGACATGCTTAATGTCAAAAAGGGACTTCCTCATCATATGGATTTTCAAATAAAGTCTACTTACTGGAAAACTAATATTTTTTTAACAGTTATAGATGAGGGAGCTTCCACATGCATAATTTCTATGTCATGTTGGAAGGCCATTGGATCGCCTTCGGCTATTCCTTCACCCACACTCTTGACAACATTTGACGGACATTCTCATAGGCCACATGAGATTATGCCAGCCTTTCCTATATGTGTTGGAGGAAAGGTCGTTGACATCGAAGTAGAAATCATTGATGCCAACCCAGATTACAATCTCCTCTTAGGACGGAATTGGATTTACTAAATGGATGTCGTCATTTCGACTCTGTTTCGAGTCCTTTGTTTTTCTCATGAGGGGAAAATTGTTAAGCTTGATCAATTGGATTATTCTCTAGTTGACCCCCGAGCGACTTTAGATTTTACTGTTCCGCTGGTGGATAACCCCCGTCAACCTATCGAGAATCTAGGAGTTGGGATGTATTATTCATTGATGGGTACATTTGATCTTCCCACTCCTATAGCTAGAATCAATGTCGTTTCATCTTCCAAAGAGTCTTCATGGGAAGAGTTCTTACGGACTCATTATTTTTCAGACCCTTGGACCTTGCCTTCACCTACAATCACATTAGATGAAGGAAAAGTTGGTGGAATGGAATTCCCTATGTCTGCAACAGAGCTTAGATATCAGTCTATCGTTAACTCTGCAGATGACCATTCTACTCCTTTTTCAGAGGAAGAGTTAGATGGTGATGTGGCCCCAGCTTGGACCCTTGACTCTACTTCTGCTATGGATTGCTTAGACACGGTCTTACCATTTGAGGAAGTAATCTTAGAAGCAATGACAGGTGTAGGTCGACCTTGGGAAGATTTACACGATCGTTCATACTTTTTCCCCCCATTGCAAGAAGTCAAATCCAGGTTCTCCAATCTGCTTACTAGCGATGTTTGTATGGTTTCAAACCCTTTGGCTCCAGCACACATTTGTGCCGAAGGTAACATGTCAGTCATTTCAAAAACCGTATCGATAAACATCTCTAGGAAACCTAATGTGATAGAAAATGTCTTCATCGGAGTCGAGTGTTCCCTTGAAGAGATTCAAATTTACACTGACCTCTTTAAAGAGTTTCAGGATGTATTTGCTTGGTCTTATGAAGAAATGCCTGGTATAGATCCATCCATTGTTCAACATGAGATCAAGACGTATGAAAACGCTAAGCCGATTGGTCAGAAGCTTCAGCCAGTCAATCCTAGGAAAGCAACAGCTATTAAAGCTGAAGTAGAAAAGCTGCTCAAGGCAGGTTTCATATACCCCGTTCCTATAATGGATTGGGTTTCCAATCCAGTCCTGGTTGATAAAAAACAAGGAACAATCTGAGTGTGCATTGACTTTAGGGATTTGAACAAATCTTGTTCAAAAGATAATTACCCCACACCATTTATTGATCAGATAGTTGATGAATGTGTGGGCAATGAGATTTTTTCCTTCATGGATGGATTCTCCGGTTATAATCAGATATCTATCCGTTCAAAAGACCAGCATAAAATAGCTTTCGTATGTCCCTGGGGTACCTTTGCATACAAAAAGATTCCTTACGGTCTTAAAAATACTGGAGCTACGTTCCAGCGGGCCATGTCATATGCTTTTCATGACATCAAGCATGTCATCGAAGCATACTTGGATGATTTAGCTGCTCGTTCTTGAAAGAGAATCGATCATCCTAGTCACCTTCGGTTGGTTTTTGAGAGATGTCAATTTTACAAAATCTAGTTGAATCCGAATAAATGCATTTTTGCGGTTAGATCTGGTCAGTTGTTAGGGTTTATTGTGTCAATTGAAGGGATTCGAGTTGATCCCTTCAAGGTGGAGGCAATAGTTCAGTTGCCTCCCCCGTCTTCCGTCCGACAACTTCAAAGTCTTTAGGGGAAGGAAAATTTCTTGAGACGGTATATAGCAAACTATGCTGAGATAACTAAAGGGTTTATGCGTTTGCTCAGGAAAGGAGTTACATTTTTATGGGATGAATTTGTGCAATGATCTTTTGATGCCTTGAAGCAGGCATTAATCTCTGCCCCGCTTTTGAGTCCACTAGATTATGGTAGAGATTTCCTTTTATATCTTGCAGCCACAAAATCAACCATAGGTATGGTTCTGGTTCAGGAAGATGATGCTCTCACGGAGCACGTGATTTACTACTTGAGTCGAGGCTTGGTAGGCCCTGGACTATGCTATTCTCCAGTTGAGAAATTAGCCTTGGCAGCTGTCCATGTTGTCTAGCGGCTTTGCCATTATATTCTGCTGCGCAAAATTTTTATCTTAGCGGCGGTCAATCCTTTCCAATTTGTCCTCAGTAGGTGAGTGATTGGGGGAAATACAATCGATGGATTTTTATTTTACAAGAATTCGATCTCGATTTCTTGTCGGCCAAGTCTAAGAAATCATTGGTTTTTGCGGAATTAATTTTCGAGCTGCCTTGTGGAGAAGATACTGTTTATGAGGAAAGTTTTCCCGACGAACATCTGTTCCTCATCTCTTCACAAGATCTCTGGTATGGAGATATCATAATCTATCTCCAGACTATGAAGTTCCCTCTTGCTTCCTCCAAGGATGAACGTCAAAAATTACGTCACCTAGCTAAGAACTATGTCATCATTGGTGATACATTATATCACCAAGGGGTTGATTCAATGCTTAGGTGTTGTTTAACCTTAGAGGAAGCAGAGTCTGGGCTTAATGATTTCCATAGTGGAGCTTGTGGTGGTCATCTCTCAGGGCTTGCTACAGCCCAAAAAATCTTACGTGCTAGCTACTTTTGGCCTTCGCTTTTCAAAGATTGTATTGAAGCGGTCAAATGTTGCCACCCTTGTCAAGTCTATACTTGGAAGATGCACATGCATCCAAATCCTCTTTTCCCTGTTATCACTGTTGGTCCTTTTACAAATTGGGGTATTGAATTTACTACTTATAATCTGCCTTCAACAGCGAATCACAAGTACATTATTGTGGTCATTGAATACTTTACAAAGTGGGCTGAGGCCATGCCCACTTATAAAAACGATAGTCAAACAACGACATTGTTCCTCTTCAATCAGATTATTTCTCTTTTTGGTATCTCGAGAGAGATTGTTACTGATCATGGCAGTCATTTCCAGAACCAACTGATGTCTGAATTAGCTCTTAAATTTGGCTTCCGGTAGGAGCATTCGTCTCCGTATTATCCTCAGGCCAATGGGCAAGTCGAAGCCATGAATAATTCCCTCAATATTATCCTACAAAGGACAATTGACAAAAATCGCTCCAATTGACATCTCATGTTGTATCCAGCTCTCTGGGCATACCGAACCTCAGTAAATACTGCCACTGGTTTTACACCTTTTCAGTTAGTTTACGGGCTGGAATCCATCGTTCCTATTGAATGCAAAATTCCATCTCTTAAACTCGCCATTGAGCTCCTTCTAGAGACCTCTAGTCTAGTCCTTCATTTAGAACATGAGCAACATCGAGATGCCACCACAATCAATGAGGCTCATAAGAAAAGGGTTAAAACTCAGTATGATAAAGTTGTCCGTCCTCGAGTCTTTTCTGAAGGCGTCCTTGTCTTGGTCTATGACCAAGATAAAGACGCCTTGGGGGCAGGAAAATTCAAGTCTATTTGGTATGGTCCCTTCATAGTGAAACGAGTTTTAGAAAAAGGGACTTATGAATTAGTCAATTTTGAAGGGAACAAGTTGGCGGAGCCCCGAAATGTGCTCTACCTCAAGAAGTACTTTGCGTAGGTTACGAATGAGCAATGGCTTATTTGTATATTTTGTGTTTTTGTACATATCTTATCGGGAGTTTTTTGATATGAATATGTTTTTGATCTGCTTTGGTAGGTGTTGATGGATGACTTGGTCTATTTCAGATTCGCCGATGGTGCCAGTCGGCACACTCAGAATCTTGCTTCCGCAGCTTAGGTGATTTATTATCCAACTGCTTAGTTGATGGTGTCAAGGGGAGTATGTATTGGTTCTGCATCAAATAATATTGCCGAATATACTGCCGTCATTAATTTACTATCTGAAGCTATTTCTTATGGAATTGATTCGTTGGTAGTGTATCTTGACTCACAGCTGGTAGTGTCACAGTTGAATAATATTTATTGGGTTTGGGATCCTTATTTATATCGCCAATTTTTGAGAGTGAGGGTGTTGCAAATATAATTTGTTTTTATTACTTATTTGCACATTCCACGATCTGGCAATTCATTAGCAGATTTTATCGCTAATAAAGCATTAGATTGGCATATCATTCATTCATCAAGATAAAATCAAACATAAAAAATCTGGAACTATATATATCTATATCATAAAATTGCCCATGTGTACATAAAGTGTTTCAAACATAATATACAAAATCAGGACTAAAATGTCTATAATCATGTCCAATACATCTAATGACCCAGCTCAGGATGAGCAGCTAAGTAGGTGACCACTTCTTTGGCCACACGCCGAGAAAGGCAAACCCAGTCGTGTGGCACTCCTACCATGCGGTGCTACATATCCTCTGGTAGATATTCTACGGCCTCCATCGGTACCCGGTGAGTCAATCTCACCAAGTTTCACTGGACTGTGTATAAGACTCTCTTAGTCTTTATAGCCACCTCTTCGGCACTTCTTCCGTGACGCCGGTGCCGTGGAAATCCATCTGGTCGTACCGGGCCCACATCTGGAACATGATCATTAAGTCAGTGTTTTAATCCCATCAAAAATATCTTTAAGTTCATTTTCATATTTAAAAAACATAAAAAAATCATAAAAGTTGATAAAATTTAAAAGATGGTTACCAATCTCTCCCCATGCTGTGTTTGGTGGTAGCACCAAATCTAGATCTTCTCTGAAATCCATGCCAACATAGGGATAGTTGTCCACAACGATGATTTGTTGTTCCCACAAGGAGAAGAACTCATCATCGAAAGCAGTCCGTGGCACATCTCCGCCTCCCAGGCATTTCATTAGGTTGGCCCACCTGCCCATCCGAGGATCTCGTGGGGTACTGATAGAAACTGATACTCTGGGATGTAGCCCTGGAACCTTCTCGAAGAAGAAGGAGCACAAAATGGTCCCGTATCCAAAATTCTTGGTCTGTCCTTTCTGAATGGAGGACAACTGGCTCTTCATGTTAGTAAGAAGAGGTGTACACCAATCAAAAATTGTAGTGAGACACTCCACGACCAAGCTCATGGATAGTCATGATGCTTGGTGAAATGAGGTTGATCCATTTGTCTTGGCTATGGTGAAAAACAAGATCCTCAGGGGCAAACTCTCTACATGTTTTATTGGAATTTGGCTCCCAATCTTCTCTGGATGCCCCAGATAGTATATATGTACGTAGTCTTCCACTGAAAGACTACCTTGTGTTCGGCCAGTCGAATGTACCACTTCTCCTCTCCGGGAGAGACCAGTGATAAAGTAAATATCTTCTACCTCTATCCTCAAAGGCATTTGATCAATCATAAAATCATCATCTTCGATACTCCAGTAGTGGATCAAAATTTCAAGCAAGTGGGTGTTGGTCTTCATATTTGGAATTTTGAAAATTTTTAATAAACCGCATCCCCTCAATGCATCTAAGGCCTACTGATCATTCATAACTTCATTATCAATGGTAGCATGCTCCATCTCTCTCCAAGTGATTGTCATCTTGAAAGAAAATTGATTTCCAACCATTAGTTTTTGTTTTTAAATTTCAAACCGCATATATGCGGGTCCCTTTCATACACAGTCGTGTGTAGGGCCTACGTATATGCGGGTTCATAATATCCAACCCGCGTATACGCTGTGTTGAAATTTTTAGCATAAATTCCTATGGTAAAATCCCAATAAAAATTACTAAAAACAATCATAACTTAATGAAAGCTAGAATTGGGGGTTACCTGATGATTTTGATGCAAATTGAGTGGTCCAATTCTTTGGGGGGCAAGTTTGCTCTTTTTTCTCCACAGCTTTTTCTCTCAACACAAATGGTACAAATGGTGAGTTAAAAAGTCATTTTATAAGCTTTGAAAATGTCAATTTTTTTCAAAACTTGATTTTTTCGTCTCATGAATCTTTTAACTTGTGAGCTTGGATTGTCGGGAATAGGTTGTTTTTCAGGACATTTTGGACGTTTTTTCAAAAATTTCACATCGGTTCCATGACTGTTGACCCATCATGGAAGGTATCGTTTACTCACTGGCATATAGGTTAGGGAAACCATTTTTTCCGTTGCATTTTGCATACTAGCCTCCATTTGTCGATACACTTGCCATAGGGTCGATCCCATCGTGTTATGGTTAGTAAGCCATGTTCACTTACCGATTTTTAAATCATGACATGATGGTAGAGCCATCCGTTACATGGGCATCGTAGTTAGCACCTCACTGACATTGGTTGCCCATACTGTTTCATTGAGTAGGCTCGGGAGTCCTCTCTAGTCCTGCCATGACTTATGCATTGAAGACTCATTCCTCTTTGGTTCTTTGCTTTGTTCTGGACTTATATCCTAGAGGCTCCTTTGTGTTGAGTTGTACTACTGCATTGCATTTTGACCATTTGCACCTTTTGGCCTTGAGCCGGCTTCACTTGGACTTGTGTTTAAGCCACTTTTTGACCATGTCTTCTACAAAATCAAACTTGCAAAACCTTAGCTTCTGCAACTTGACACACCCTCAGACCCATGGAAGGAACATCCCTTTGAGGGTCCTTGACCAGCTTCACCTCCCTGCATTGAGCATAGGATTGTTCCCATCCCAGGAACTAGATCATCTATTTCACTGACGCTCGTTCTTTCCAATGTACTATAGCATTCTTTTATTCTTTTTCTAGCTTAAAGAAAAAGACAAAAAAATTATATATTCCAAAAAGAACGGGAATGGGACAACATTTCCATCTATTGTTGGTAGCTGGAGTTAGTCATGTCGCCCTTGAACAAAGCACTCAAAAGAAAAGTCTCTCCTCCATTTGGGTGGGATTTAGTTTGACTTAGGTACGCTGTAACCTTGTTATTGAGTCAGTTCTCCTCCAATTGGTTATCTCTTCCAATCATATGGAGAGTTCGTTCGTGCCTCCTGCATGATGAACTTATATAGAGTTATCATATGCTGCCACATGGTCATCATTGAGTCGTGCTTTTGTTCAAGGGAAGTAAGCCTGAGTCGGCCTTTCTGCGGTGTCCCTTGACCTATTTTTCAGTCGGCCATCCCTGGTTGTCAGTGTCTTGCCTGTCATCACATCAGTTATATTGGTCCTTTACTCGTGTCGGTTTGAGAAGGTCTCCATTGATTTCTTGCTGACGGGTCTTGTCCTTATCGACGATGATATATTGCTCTGAGGACAGGCCTAGAGCCGCACCATGGCCCTATTTTCATTATTGATAGGTCACCTTGTGCTCAGCATTGATCAGTATCATGGGTCTTTGACTGAGTGGTTTCCCTTGTGTTTGACATCAGCTTTCATTATCACACATTGGGATTCATTCAATACCTTGGTTTCCATTTGACCCTATTGGTGGATTCCTCGCCTCTGTGTCAACTTTCATTATTGGTTGGTTCAGAGGGGTTCTATCGTGCGCTAGCTACATCTTGTGTACACCATAAACGTGCTTCGGTCGGGTTACTACATCTTTTTCATCTGATTCATTCCACATTATTGGCCTACGGGTTATACTCATGCAAGATTGATGAAGGATGCCTTAATGCCTTTCTTCTAGTGGATCTTTCCCTATCGACTACGACTCATTGTTCTGGGGCAAAGGTCTAGAGTCCATTTGGAAGTACCTTGGGGTTTGCAGTCATTAGTGGCAGATCCTTCACTATCGACAGTGGGAAACCATCATTGTCTCCTTATTGATAGATTCTTATAGGTGTCCGACTTCAGCTCATCTATTCACACTTGTTATATTGTACTGGGTACCTTGACTCTCATCATCATTATCAGTGAGTAATCTCGCGTTTGTTAATAGTATACATTAATGACCGGTAATCAAATGATTTCTCACATGGTCGAATTTTAGATCATTTATTCCCATTGTGTACAAATGTACCACGATGATCGATGAAAACCTCGGGTTGCATCAACATTCTTTGGTTCACTTGTCAATTGCTCCTGTTGCTGCTAGTTGACACCATTCTACATTATTTGTTGCAGTCCTTCACAACGACATCCCATATGTTGGCATTCGAGTTGCGATGTAGTATCATCTTATTCCATCATGTTCATTTGGTACTATTGGGATTAGTTTTTGACATCAGTGATCAGCTTCATTTTTCAGCTTCATTGATCATCTTCTTATATGTGATATTCAAACATGTACTTGTTCGATCATGATCAGATGATCCGTTATGTACTTTCAGTTCCTTATACTTGTGTACATAGTGGACCCGCTTGTACTTGATATGCAAACATGCTTTACTTTCTCTGAGCATGGGTATGCCCACCTCAGACAGTTATTTCTTTCTGATCTTCTTTTGCTGGCTTGGCAGGCTGAAATCTGGTGAAGTCCTTCTCAGTTTTTGACAAGTTTCCTTTCCATATACTTAATACATTTCGGCCATCATGTACCCCTTCTGACCTCTTATATTAGGGGGCATCTGTTATAGCTCCAAATATCACCCATTATATTTTTGATGCTTTCTTTATGGCCTAGGGCAACCCCTCCTTCCAGACTTGGTCCAAATATTAAAAAAAAATAGTGTTTTACTCCTTGTACGTTACTTTTCCCTGTGTTAAAATCATGTACACGCGGGCCAGTCTATACCCAACCCGTGTATATGTGTTAAAACACTTAAAAAAATTAAATTTCCTTAACTATGGGCGAAGATCATGGGTTTTACTTGTTGGTTACCTATTAGTGCCCGTGGCCCAACTGTTCGCAACTGTTTCCCAACTAAAAAACTACTTTGGGAGAAGTATGAAAAGACGTCAATGGGAAGGCCTTAAGGAAGAGAGAGGAGATAGAAATACTATGCTGAGATTATCCCCTGATCAAGTCTAAAGAATCCATGTGCTTCAAGCACTTCCCCAAGTTCAGGAAACCCTTGTTTCCTTGAGTTTTGATGTTCTCTCATATGCTTGGAGATATCATGGTATTGGTTATGGAAGGAGGCTATCGAAGATTGGGACTGGACGGACCTGTAGGATGGTTCCGATTGGCACCGGAAGAGGAAGACTCAGGTGAAATCTTTCCATGTTTTTACTATAGTTTTCTACAGTAAAAGAAATGATGTCTTGTTCCCGATATCAACTTTGTTTATGCATCTGATGTTATTGTTATGGTTTATATATGAATGACTATTTCAATGTATAACTAACCATCTACTTATATGATATAAAGTTGATTTCACTACAATGCTTTATCTATACGTTGCTATGTGTATTCGAATTGGCTGATTTGTAGGGTCGAAGATCTTTAGGAATTGCAGAGGGTTTGGACCTTGGCTGTAACTACCCAAACGAAGGACATCCGGGTATGTTCATCCTCACATAGTTAGTTTGTTTAAGCATGTTGCTTGAGTTGAATGCTTGTTTCTTGCTGTAGAATACTCCTGCTCTGCTAGGGTTCTGACCCAAAGCCCTAGGGACTTATTCCCTCAACACCCATTCTTTGTTTAGCTAGAACGTGCGTGCCTCATGTCGAATCTCAGATTTTACTACAGGAATTCTGGGCGGTTACGTGCAGTCATAGTTTCTGCAAGAAATCTGGAGTGCTCTGTGAGAAATCCAGGCAGCTGAAGGAAATCTAGAACTTGGCGTTTTGGCGCAAAATTGATCTTGTTGCCGAGTGGAATGATCGTGCACGTGGGATTGGAGCTAGTTAGAGAGTAATTAAGTGAACGAACAATTTAGCTAGAGAATAATTAAATATTAAAGACAAAATGATGTTTCTAATAATAAATCCACATACCTTTAATTTAATAGAAAAATTTAGGCAAAACATAGGAAAATGAGTGGAAAATAGATAGGTAGGATAGAAAATAGGTTCAAAAGTGGAGGGATTGTGATTCAAAAACATGGCCAAAAATGGGTCAAGTCACAACCCAACATCTCCCCCACACTTGAGATTTTGCATGTCCCCTATGCAACAAAACTGTCATTTCTCCCAAAACGTTTCAGTTCTTGCCCTTAGCTGTAGAAGCTGCAGCTAACTAATCTGCCACTTCAGCTAACTAGTCTAACTGGTGCATGCTGAGATTTGTAGGAAATTGATTTTTATATGCCCTATTCTTCTGTTTCAGACGATCAATCTTGCTTTGTTTCTTCTTTAGCACCCGATCCATTCTATGAATCCAATCTTCATGCTCCCTTTGTATCCTTAGGCTGTTTTCCTTCAATGCTTCATTTTCTTTCTGCAGGGCTCTTTTGGAAATGGTCAACTCAGTGATTATCTCTTCCAGCTCCTGGAGTGACCACATTTTTCCTTCATCCTTTATCTGTGGTTCTTCATCTGCATGGGGAGACTCCAAGTATTCTCCTTTTGAAAGCTCTGCCTCTTCATCATCACCCCTTTCATATTGGAGCTCCTTCTCCTCAATGAATGCAACATACTCTATTCGAACCTCATCCTTAAGAGAAACACGACATTTCTCCTTCCCTTTCTCAGGTGTGTCGGGCAATATTTCCGCTTCTAAGATTCTTCTCACTACTTGCGTTGATGACTGCTTAATTTGGCTTCTCATGAACCGTCTGGAAGGAACAGGAGTGACATATTTCAGTTTGGTCTTCTTTCCCTCTATCGCCCATGTCACCACGATGTCCTGGTCATCTTTTATTTGTGAAATTTTTATCCTAGTCAACTTCCGTGGAGTTTTTCCCCCAACTTTTGGTCTCATGGGTTTCACAACACTCGGGTTTCCCTCCTGTTTTGCTTTCTATGATATTTTTGGACCCTGCGGCTGCTGCGTCCTGGGTTCCTCTCTTTGTGCGACTATGGAAGAGTTTGTTGACGTGTATGCGACACTATTTCAGGCTCGGTCGTGGGTATTGTCCTCCTAGAATCAGAGGAGTCTAGGTCTTCCTCCCTATCTACAAAATAGTTCTCTATCAAGAACTCTTTCCATGTCCTTCCTTTCCCCTTCATAACCTCTATCATGATAATATTTACCAACCCATGGTGGTAAAGATTATCCTTCAGAGTAGCTGCCCTATCTTTTGCAGTTGCAGACATCTTAATCAAAGACATTCGTAGATAGTAGGGATGCCTTTACTCCAATCAGGATATTCATGCTCCAGGAGAAGGAATGACACACATAAATTCTTATTAAAACACTGGTTCTTGAACCAACATTCTCCCATCTGCAGAATTCCACATGCCCGTGCCACCAATTCTTCAGTCATTCTGAACTCCACATCCCCCACTTGAACATGATCCCTATTCGAGTTCAAAGTGAACGACTTGGTCACTTTAGGGTTATGGCCACTAAATTTCATGAAAAAAGGAGTCGCCCTGCCTTTTCCAATCGATGTTTAGTGCGTGGGTAAGACTCAAGCAGCTCTAGCCCTTGTGGCTCAAAACGCACAGGGGCTCTGAGTCTGTCCATAACTAGAAGTTGAGAAGAAGGAGACGAGAGTTACACAGTCTTTGGAAATATCACAGAGTCTGGTGACGGACTTACACAATACTAAGGCGTGGCTATAGGGAGTGAGTGAGGAAATGATATAAGAAATATTAATATACGAGATCTCTAAAAACAATGGTCATGATCATGACTCTGTCATGATCTGACCATTGAAAAGTATCGCATAATCATGACATGATGGTATAGGGATGGTGAACGGTAAGGGAAGGCTGAATGATCATGCATTGGGATATGGCAGCGGCGGCCGCAAGGTAAGCCATTAGTAAAAGACATGAAAATTAAAAAAATGAAACATCATTTACCTTATCACCTTCATCATCTCATCGCCATTTTGTACGTTACTTTTTTACCTCTAACGGGTTTGTACCTCGACTGTCGTGCACTTGATTTGCAATGATGACCCACTACCTTCCGATGTTAGATTCCATGAATAAGTCACTCGTGCTTCATTCATGCTCTTAGATATTATCACATTCTTTTTGTTTCTACAGGAAATTTGGATGCTGCTCTTCTACAGGAAATTGAAATGTTGGGCTTTTTGCATGAAATCAGGCTGACAATTCTTCAACCATCTTCGTGTTCTGCTCCATTTGTGTATAGTTCAGTGCACATGAATATAGGTGCGGATGTCAAATGTGCATCAAAATCATTGGATTACTAGCCCTTAAGGTTAGTTGTTAACCAACGCGAGGCGCATCACCATTGATGAAAATGAGGGCCAAGGTACCATGATACATCCTATTAGGTGTGAAAATGTGCTGATGTCGAACCCCCCTATGGGATCCAGCAGTCAAGAAGCCATGGTGATTCTCCATTGCTACTGGCGAGATAATATATAATTAATGCATACATACCTCAAGGCATCATAAAGCTTTGATCTTGGACCCAGATAATTTGCTAATATCAATAGGCCAAGATTGTTGGAAGGAGGGACTTAAGAAATCCCACATCAATCCAACACAAGAAAACTATATTTAATCTATAGACAAAATTTTATTTAAAGGAACATATTGACCTGTAATTTTAACGAGCCCAGGGAAATCCATGCTCGCCAGATTTCTTTTTTAGAGAGTCTGAAATACTTGGAAAATAAGACTCCATGGGGCTCCTTTTCCGTAAATTAGTCCATTCGACCCAGAAAAAGGAATAAACCTATTCCCAATAGACATTCTGATCCAGGTGGATGTTGGTGGCCACCCACCTATCTCATTTGGACCCCCACAATTGTCTCTTTTAGCATTTTCAGTTTCCTTAATTGTAGCACAACTTACTATTTTTAGCAGTTTTTCGGGTCCTGAACTTCCGGAGCCGTTTTGAGGCCCTAAATGACGTGTTTTGGCGAATCCGGGGGCAACATGGGTCCATGGAATGGACTGATGTTGCCCGTTCCAACAATGATAGTGCTCGAATAGATCTTTCTAACGAGCTGTTGTACGCGTCAAACGGAGATCATATGCTAAAGTTACGACCCCGGGAAGTTGATGTACCAACTTACCCCCAAACGGGGCCCACAGTTTGGCGTTTCATCTCCTAGGGTTAGGTTTTGGAATGTGAAGGGTTTTTCAT
>APFE031156520.1:0-18739 GCA_000404065.3 Pinus taeda
AGATATGGTTTGAGAATGTGGTTCATAAGGCTCTGAAAAGTAGAGGGGGCATTACAAAGACCAAATGGTATGACCAGGAATTCATAGTGGCCTTCATGAGTTCTGAAAGCAGTCTTGGGGATGTCGACTTCCTTCATGCGAATTTGGTGGTAGCCTGAGCGAAGATCCAGCTTCGTCAAAAATTGAGCCCCATTGACTTCATCCTGCAAATCATCAACCACCAGGAAGGGATATTTATCTTTGACTATCAACTTATTGAGGGCCCTGAAGTCAGGACACATCCTGCACTCCCCATCTTTCGTGAGCACCATGACCACTCAAGATGAATAAGGACTGATGTTGGGACCAATGACACCGGCTTCCAAAAGTTCCTTGATGATTTTTTCTATTTCATTCTTTTGGGTGAACGGATATCTGTATGGGCGCACATTTCGGGGTTGGGCCCCTGGAACCAAGGTGATGCTATGATCATGTTCCCCCCGCGAGGGTGGAAGCCCTTGAGGCTTGTCAAAGACTTCCAGATGGTTATTTAAAATCTGTTGCATCTCAGGAATTGGCGACGGCTTGGTTTCGAGTACCTGGATGGCATTAAATTGAGCTACAACTCCATGATTTCCCTTTTTTAACAATTTTTCCATCCTATGTGAGCTGATGATAGAGGGGGCTCCCGCTTGGAGTCCACGGAGGGTATGTGTGTGGTTGTTCTGCTAAAACTCAACTCCTGGAAATCCATTGTGATTGGCCCCAGAGTGCGGAGCCAGTCAGCGCCGAGGACAATGTCACAACCCCCCATGTGTATGGCAAACATGTGGGTTTTCAACTGATAATCCCCCATTTGAAGTTTGACATTTTCACAACGGCCCTCACATTTCATTGTGCCTCCATCTGCAATTTGAACTTGGAAGTTAGAAACTGCTCGTACAAAGCAATGCACTGTTTCTGCGACTTTTTGATGGATGAAATTATGTGTACTTCCACTATCAATCAAAACTACTACTGGGCGATGTTTAATAAACCATCTGATTTTGAGAGTTTGAGGGGAAGAAATCCCTGCCAAAGCATGCAACGAAATAACTGGTTCGTCAGAGACATTGTCCTGTTGGTTGTCTTCCTCTAGCGGCTCATGTTCCTCCAGTGGTGGATCTTCTTCTGTTGAGCTATAGTCAGTGGCATCAATTTGAAAAAATTTGGGCTCCTTGCATTTATGACCTGGGGAGTATTTTTCATCACAGTAGTAACATAGGCCTTTCTTTCTCCTTTCTGCCATTTCCGCCGGTGACACCTTTTGGACCTTAAGTGTTTGATTTGTGTTGTGAGCCTGTGGAGGTCGACCTTTAGCGGAGAAATTTGGGCGACTGTACTGGGCTGCTAATGCACATTCCACGTTACGAGCTACCTTGCAAGCCTCCATCCATGAGGGAGGGTGGTGCAATAGGACTTGGGCTTTAATAGCTTCTTTAAGACGCTGATAAAACATGCCATGTAAAACACATCTGAGAGACCCCAAGTACGGAAGGCTAAGGATTCAAAAGCTGTAATATATTCCTCCACTATGCCAGTCTGTCGGAGCTTAGTAAGATGACCCAAAAAAGAGGATTCTTGGTCAAAGCGGTCTTGAAGAGCTTTTGTAAATTGGTTCCAAGTCCTAAAAGCTCCACTACGACGTTGATGCCATTCCCACCATTGCCACCTTTCATTGTCCAGGTACATGCTCCCTAACATAAGCTGAGTCGCATCATCTAAGATGCGATTTAATTTGAAATACTGGTCCATTTGCGCTATCCATGTCGATGTGTGAGAACCATCAAATTTATGCATATCTAACTTGGGGGGTCGCTAACTGGGTTGTGGGAGGGTGTGCCAGCCGTGAGGAGAGTGGCTAGACTCACCTTCATGGTATCCATTGCCACTAGACTCCTCCTCGTGGGCTTGCTCCTTGTCCTTTGGGATTATTTGCTAGATCTGGATACATAATCCGTTAACCGTACTATGGAGGGAGTTCATGGTTTCTTCAAATCTGTCCATCCTTTCATTGGCCATCGCTTGAGCTCTAGTTGCTACCATACACCAACTTGATGAAAAATGGGGACCGCCACAAAAAAAATTTCACTAATAATTGAACGTACGGGCGAGTAATCTCTCCGAGTGCTGTTCTCGGTGTACTGTAGCCACAAGACGGCCGACGGTTTATATATGGCAAGGTTTCAAAGGAGCCTAGGGGGCTTCCGATATACCCAAAGGGTACGTGGAAGACAGTCCGTGCGCGGTTCTGTCTAATGCACTACTACTCAAAGGGGTACCCACAGGGGTTACAAGGGAGTCCAACAGACGTGACCACCTCTTGTATTTCCTGCGTGCATGCCCCCAAATCTGGCAGATTTATGCGCTCAACGACAGATCCCGGGGTTTAAAGACGCCGGAACACGTCTCTAGCCAAAAAAAAAATTGCTACGAAATGGAGATCCCACCGGCCCTGGAAAGTGCTCTGATACCACTTGTTATGCTCTTAACCTGCAAATGATACCAAATATAGAATATGCGAAGAAAAGATACCCAGAACACAGAATATGCGAAGCAAAGATACCCATAACACAGAATAGCAATGATTTTATTATTCAGAGAGTACTGTTCATTTGCCTCTTCGAGGGGGCAACCTCCAATAGAGCAGAGCTCGATTACAAAATAAGACATGATGCTCCTCGCAGGGAGTTTCTATCCTTTATATATGACTCATACATGCAATACCACGGGCCAATATCGTGGTATTACTAATACCATCTATCTAATACTACGGCCCATTTGCAACTAACTGTGGTTCTGTTATTAATTGCGGATTAACCACTTACAATTATTAATATGGGCTTTATTGACTCTTGACTATGACGTGGTCCCATTACATAGATAAGGGGGTTAGGGTGGGAACCTAACAATTTGGTTGTCGTACAGGTTGTTCAACGCTTTTGGCACTACATTCTCTTACGCACTACTACTGTGATTTCTGAATGCAACCCCATGACCTACATCCTAACTTGTTAGTTACTGTGGGGCAAGTATTCTAAATGGATCGTCATCCTACAAGAATTCGATTTGGTGTTTACCACTGTCAAATCTAAGAAGTCACTAGTTTTTGCCGAGTTGATTTGTTCCCTTCCTTCTATGTCTCTCCCCATTGGTGCAAATGAACAGCTTCCAGAAAAGAATCTTTTCCTGATAAATACCCTTGACCCGTAGTACGGTGATACCATCGTGTATCTCCAAATGTCCACCTTACGGTTCGCATTGACTAAGGATGATCGCTGAAGAATTTGGAATCACTCCCAACCCTACCGTATTATTGGCAATACTTTATACCGTGTCAGTGTCGATTTAATTCTTCGTTGATGCCTTACTCTCGAGGAGGCTGAGAAAGTTCTCAATGATTGCCATTCTAGAGCATGTGGTGGTCATATGTCTGGCTATGCTACCACTCAAAAAATACTCCGTGCTGATTATTTATGGTCATCCATTTTCAAGGACTACATTCTTGCTGTTCACAAGTGCCATGAATGCCAAATTTACCAACGCAAGATGAGCGCCCCACCTGCTCACCTACACTCTGTCATTATGGTTGGTCCTTTTGCCAAATGGTTCATTGATTATATGACATGTAACCACCGTTTGATTGGGGGGCACGGTTATATTATCGTTGTTGTGGATTGTTTCACCAAATGGACCAAAGTGATGCCTATGTAATCTACAAACGGTAAAATGAAGGCTCAATTTCCTTTCAGTCACGTTATTTCCAGGTTCGGCGTACCTCAAGCCATTGTCACAAACCATGGTTCCCATTTCTAAGATTACATGACGACTAAGCTAACCTCTAAGTTGGGTTTGTGTCACAATGCCTCAACCCCATATTATCCTCAGGCCAATGGTCAAGTTGAAGTTGTGAACAAAGTTTTGGTTACAATTCTTCAGTGTAATATTGGGATGCACAAGTCAAATTGGCATCTCATGCTCTTCTTAGCTCTATGGGCTTACCAAACCTTGACCAAAGATGCAACTGGTTTCACAACATTCCAACTTGTCTATGGTCTAGAAGCAACATTGCCGATTTAATGCAAGATTCCTTCACTCAAGCTAGTTGTCAAACTTCTCCCTGAAACATCAGCTCAAGAAGAGTGCCTCTTATATTTAGAAGGGTTGGATGAGACTTGTCATCTCACTGCTTTGGGCATCGAAGCACAAAAGAAACAAGTCAAGTCCCATTTCAATCAGCTGGTCTCCCCTCGCATGTTCTTTGAGGGTGATTTGGTTTTACTATATGACCAAGCTAATGATAAGCTGGGGGTAGGCAAGTTCGAGCCCATGTGGCATGGACCCTACATTGTAAAACACGTTTTGCAAAATGGGGCTTATGAGCTTATTGATTATGAATGCAATCCTTTGGACAAGCCCTGGAACAGGCTTTATCTCAAGAAGTACTATGCTTAGGTCATTGCATGGTTACTTGTGTACATTAGTGTGTCATTCATTTTTGTGCAGTGTGGTTTGGTGTGTTAGTTTTCAAACAACTTTTCTATTTACTATGTTTTTCCCTACTTTGCATATGTTTGTGACTCCTCATGTTGGTTTCGCTGATGGTGCTTGCCATAGTACCCAAAATCTATCCTCCACAGCATGGGCTATATATGACCCTAATGGTGAGTTGATTGATCATAAAGGTATTTTTTTAGGTCGTACAACTAATAACATTGTTGAATATAGTGTAGTTATCAAACTGTTGTCAAAAGCCATTGCTCTTGAAATTCAGCAGTTGGTTGTCAACTTGGATTCACAACTTGTTATCCTTCAACTCAACTGGTAGTATTCCGTTAGAAACCCTCAGATATTGAGAATGTATCTACGTATTCATCTACTGGAAAGGAATTTTAATTACATTACATATCATCATATTCCTAGATGCATGAATACATTGACAGATGCATTAGCTAATTAGGTGTGAGATAGACATTTATGAAATATGTGAAAAGACAAAACAAATCATTTGTACCATAGTAAGAAAGAAAATACAACATATATATATGGTGATAATGTTTGATACATCAAAATCCAAAAAAATAATGTGTGTTCAAATAACATTGGCGGCTCGCAGACCGCATATATCTGTGGCATGTAGGCCTCAAAAATGTAAAATGCTAGACCTAGGAACTAATCTCCATGGTGATCGTGGTAGCATGAAACGACTTGTGCAACATGAGTGAACAATAGGTGGATCCGATCTAATACTCCCAACATGTGCCTCTAGTATTGGCGAAGAATGTCTCCCACTTAAACATACTTAGGAATACCACGAGTCAACCCCTAAAGGTTCCTCGCAATCTCCTCCTTGTTGTCACTCCCTTCCTGATAAGGAGTGACATCAAACTTATAGGCGACACGCCTGGCTATTGGGGACATCCCAGCAAGACGCTCTGGTCCAACATCTGCATTGGCAAAATGAAATGTTATAAACACACACACACACACACACACACACACAGATATATATATATATAACAACTAAAAAAATCACAAAATTTAAAAATTGATTTTTTTCCTTCCTCTTCGAAATCCTCTGCATCTGGTAGTGGTGTCTAGATCTCCATAGAAGTTAGTGCCACTGTATGTCCAATCCTCCATTATGATCAACTGTCATCGTAGCCATGAAAAGAAGGTAGGCTTGTAAGATATATGCTAGCCCCTAGTGATCCTAAGCATCAAACGACTCCAACGGGCCATCCATGGGTCTCGTGGCATCAGAGGATCTACCTCAGTCAACTGGTACTGGAACAGTGGCACCCGTTCCAAGAAAAAGGTGACTAGTACGGATTCGAAGAAAACTTTCTTCAGATTCCCCACTTTAGCTTTTGTCAGTTGGTGTTTTATGTTGATCTTCATGGCTTTCATCCAATTGAAGATCGTTGGTGCTGTACAATCAATGTCATATAGAAATTTCAACTTGTTAGTCTCATGCACTACTTGGGACCCTGCCACTTTGTTGACAGTCAATAGTAGCACTCTCAGTGTCAGATCTTGCACGATGGAAATCTCAATATTGTCCACTCTTGGATTTGAGGGCTTTAGGGCAATGTTCGACAAGCATCATGGATATGCTTGCCCCAATCAATCATGACCCATATAGGTTGGCTGGTTCCCTTCTCTATGATAGTCTTGTGATGAAATATATATCTGAAGTTTCTAACTCGAGCTCTTGGTCACTAATGATGAATATTCCCCGATTTATGTCCCAGAGACTAATCAGGTATCGAAGCAGCTCAAGTTGGGCCAGCATCCCTAGTGTGAGAAAGAAGTTGAGGAGCCCACAGGTCCTCAAAGCATTCAGGAAATTTGGATCATTCAGTGCTTGGGTGTCCACATCTTCGTGCTCATGTTCTTTCCATCCTACCATTTTCGATGTTTCTTTCCTACAAAAACCATGTATTCAAGTCAATAATAATTTTTGGCAAATAAAATTTGGATTCCAATGGTGGTTTTGAAAGGAAACTGAGTTTTTCCTTATTCATGGTGTCGGTGCACCTGTTTCAAATATTTGCACTGACAGTGTGATAGGATGTTTTAATCACCCTCAGCCGACACTTTCCGTGCCCAAAAATTGCATTGACCGAGGACAATTGTTTTACAAAACCTCCCTAAAAAATCCAAAAAATGGATGGAAACAGGGATAAATGGTACAAAAATGGAGCTTAGGGCTTTGGCTCTTACCTACAATTGATAGCTTGACAAATTACCTCGCAGATCTCCCACAATCTGCTCCGAAATGATTAGGGAAAAAGTGGGTGAAACGTTTTTCACAACAAGGTAAAATGGTAAATAATAAAAAATATTTACTTCCCCCCCTTTAATTTAGGTTTTCATGAAATATTAGGTTTTGTAAATGTTTTTACCTATTTTTCCTCAAGAATTGGATAATGCACTTTACATTTTTGCACAGTGACAGGTGATGGATGTTCGTCAATGATTTCAAGTCACATTTCAATGCTTTTCTCGACTCAAAAAACTCAAATGAAAAGATTGTCGAGTATTTTCTTTCTTTTGACTCATAAAAGAGAATAAAATGGGGGATTTGCTTTCAAACTCTTTTCCGACCCTTCAAAAATGAAAAGATAGCCGAGCCCTTATCATTTCAAACTCGTTAACGGATGAAAAATGTCGTGTGCCCAATATAAGTTTACCCCTTTTTCAGGCCAGGATGCACTATTTATGAAAATGGTACTCCTTAACTTCAATGGTCAAGTGGTTCTCTCAACTATTGTTTTCGACCTTTTTAGGCTTGATACACACAAATGTACGAAAAGGGACCATGTGGAGTTTTCTTTTTCGTGTCTTTTTCAAACTCTCTAAACATGAAAAAGATATCGAGGTGCACCTTTATCGGACTCGTTAAAATATTAAATTACATCAAATTCGTCACCATGATGAACATGAGCTTGTCCTTCCTAGGGCTCATTAAACTTACTAGGTTTGATTCGTTCGAAGGATGAACTTATAGTGCAAGCATATGCTATCCCCTTCAAGCTTGCGAGTAAAAAATAATTGGGGTACTTGCTAGGAATAGTGGGGAAAATTTGGAAATCTAATCAGTTGGGTTAGTAGCTCACTCTTGAACATGACACTTTATGTTTTGTGTTAGGATGTGATATTCTCCTTTGTATCATTCACCTCCCTGGGTTGGGCCATCCATTTTTTCCTTCCATTTGATCTCTACCACATCATCATGACCACCGATCCTACGGATCAAAAAATTGCCAAACTTCCAGTAGTGTCGCTGATATGTTCAAGGGTTATCCTTCTGCAGTTACACTTACCCCTGATTCTCTGTATCATCCAAAATCATTTTGCATTCCTTTGTCTCATGTCGATCATGTGAGATACATTATGGCCCTCCTTTGATATGGTCACTTTCTATCGACTTCAACTCATTATCTGGGAAGTTGACCAAGAGACTCCTTTCCAGTACCTTAGAGCTTGCATGCCCTAATGGAAGGTTCTTCACACTCGATGATAAGTTCACATCATTAGCTTTCAATCAGTTAATTTCATAGGTGTTCAACTTCAGTTCCTCTATTCACATTCCGTGGATTGTGTTGATAGTACCTTGAGCACCATTGTCATTATTGGTGGTTTCTCTCGTGCTTGTTAATAGTTTACATCATTGCATGGTAATCAAGCAATTTTATAGCATGTTTGACATCAGCACATCTATTCACATGTTAGAATTTGTACTTTGATCAGGTCATGTTGGAGCGCAAGACCTTGGGCTTAGATTACAAGAGTCAAGATTGCAAAGCAGTGTGACATGATTATGTTGATATACATGTCTCTTTCAGATGAATGGTTGTGACCATACCATGAGTTATCATATGTAATCCTTCTCATTATTATATGGTTGTGACCATACCTTGGTTTCGATATGATCCGTTTTATCGAATCGCGGCGCCCATGCTTGGATCCATTTACATGATCATTCTCTGGATGGTTGCACCCACGCCATGATTCATGCATCATTTGACAAAGTTTTCAGTTATGTATATGTATCTGTACTTTATTGCACGTTTTTTGATGACTGACTCCAGTTCCTCCCACTGATTCATAAAGCATTTCATCCCTCACTCTAGTTCAGCCATCACACTTTAGGGGGCATCTATTACACAAAAAAATTTCACTGTCCCCGTACTCCCCATTGCTTGATCATGGAGGACCTCTACAGTGAACCCTACATACTTTCCCTTCATGAAGAAACTCCGATTGTGTCCCTCTTCATGAGTAGAAAATTTCCCTTTTGCAACATTTCCCACAAATCTTCTGTTTTTCCCAGTTTACAAGATTGGCGCTAATGACCCTTGTCCTCCTCGCCCCGATATGCAGGGATTAACACTGCCCCTCACTGGCCGGAGCAACTAAGCTTTGCTTCAGTCATGCCGATCCTCTTTTGAAAAGTTTTTTAAATAAGGAGCCGAAGCTTCTAGCTCTAGAAGCTTTGTAATGAAAGTCTAGTAAATGGTTGAGTCAGATGGAGTCGAGGATGTTGTATGGGTTCCTTTCCCCTATAAGGATGGAAATACCTCAAGAGATAATACCTTCTACCATGAGAAGAGGAACCATCTACCATCCATTCATGTTGTATAAACCTCCATGTTTCCCAAGCATAAACTAGTGTTAATGTTGGTGTGCTAGTGCGAATTATGTTTGGAGTAAACAAGAAGATGTTTATAGTTGTAGCTCTCTAGTTGTGCGAGGGAGAAGTGTGAATTTGGTTTAGTGTGAAGCCTAAAGGGAAGAGCCTTAAACTATCATTGTTGAGGCCATCATAGAATGTTAATGGAAGTGTTTGAGAACCTGGTTCTGTCGGAGAAGAATGACAACGTCAAGACAATGGTTGTAATCTCTTCTTGATTCAATATATATGTAACTATCATTTCATTTCCTACATAAGTTTTCATCTCACGTGTTTATGACTTAATGTTTCTTAACTTGTTAAGTAGGTTGAATTACAATTTGTCTATTATCACGGTTGTTGTTTGTTGTTGTTTACTTATTTTAGGTGTTCGAAGAAGGAAACATGAGATAGTTGGAGCGAGCAAGCAAGGCAATCACCAAATGGGTTAAGCGTACTAAGAGGTAGGCCCTTTTAATTGGTTCTAACCTAAGGAAATCTTCCATAGAATGTATTGGTTATGGCTAGACCCATTATCGGGCTAGAGGAATTGTTTGTGTCCACACTCATAATTTTACTTCACCACACAAAGACAGAGGAATTAAAGAGGTTCAACTTCGGCACCAGAAGTTTCAATTCATATGACCCGCATCGCTTAGTAGAAGACCACTCTAGGAGAGTGAATCATCCTTAGATCCACAGGGCGTGTCATTGTCTTGAGGAAGACCCATGGAAATATTTCTATAACTTCTCAAGGCTCAATGAACTGGAAAGAATAACTATAGAATGGTTAGCAGCGCAGAAGGCAACAACATCTCAGAGAGAAGAAACATCAACAGTAGCAAATGGTAGCAGAACCATGCTTGACAAAGGTAAGAGAATGGTTTCCGAAAACGCAGAGATGGAGAAAAGTTGCAAGTTCAAAGCAGATCCACTTGTGTTAAGAGAAGATTTAGGGATTGAGGCAAAGAGGCGATAATGTGAAAGAAGGATTGTGCAAAGGCAGAGGGAGAAGAAAATGTTGGAGGAAGCAGAAACGGAGTTTCAAGAGTTGAAGCAACAACTAAGGGAAGAAAAAGCGCTGAACAAAAGAGAGAAGAAGCACAGTAGCAACATGAAAAATAGGAGGCGCAACATGCACACGTTGATGAAACTGCACCCATAAAGGTTATTCATTCATCCAAATAGCTGACCGATAGCAAACATGGTGAGTAGTCACAGGAGGAGGACTTTGCTTAGGCGATTGAACAAATGTTGGAACATATGTACATGGATGTGGTTCAGCCCGAGCTAGATCAAGACATTTACCTCATGCCTAAGAACCAAGAGGTCACGCCACTAGCTTTTCCAGATCCCAGAGAAGAGCAAGTCCCAAGCGATTAAGGAGACACTGGAAATCTTGAGTACAATCTGGAAGCAGATGTGCACAACATATCCTTCGATGAGTAACAACATAGAGTTATGTAGTCATCTAGAGTGTCCACTCTGGATGTCCATGTATCTGTTGCACATTTTGAATAACGAGTGATCATGTCTAACGTGCAAAGATATCCACCATCATTGGCCAATGCTACAAAGGCCTATGCCGAAGCCACCAACTCAAGTGTTAGATTCTTGATAGTTGAGAATGATAGCATGTTTAAGGAGCTACAAGTGTCCAAGTTGGGAAAAGAGAAAGCTACAACATTTGCCAAAGAAGAGTTGAAGAAAGAAATACTTGATGAAGTATCTTCTCTTGAGATAGTCATGTAGAAGTTGAACTTCAGGTTCTTCAACATGCATAAGTCAGTTGTCCATCTTAAAGGTTGGTAGCAGTGTTGTGCTAAGATAGCATGCATCTCGTCAGACATACACACTGTTGTCGATCACAAGTAGAAATGGATAATGAGATACAAGGGAGCCTTGTTGCACTTGCCAAAGGCAGTGGAGTTGAACGCATGCATCTGGAGACAGATCTCGGACTATGAGAAGCTCCCATAGCTCATCAACAGCTTACAGACTTCACATGCATGAGTTTTCAAGAGCATGGATGTCATTGTTCACACACATGTGACCCCATCCATTGACACGCTCACATTGGCAAAAATAAAGAACCAAGTCCGACTAGAGTTGGACATGTACTTCGATTAGTTGATTTGCATAGCCACCAATGCAGAATCGCAGATGAGCAAAGACAATAGGCACTAGTATGTTGTTGGTTCGACTGCACTCAAGACGAGGATGTGCATGTTATTTGACGAGTTGGATAGAGGTGCCTAATCAGTGTACCGATATGCAACATAGGTAATAGTCCGCTTTCAGAAGGATGTCATGTGAGAGTACATAGACATCATAATAGACTACCAAGCTTGGCATCAGTTCGCCACCATCGATCATCAAGAGGATGCCCACGAGTTATTATTTCCATAGATGTCTGATTCTTAGTGATATCTTGTATGGCTTACTCAAGCTCATTTTTGTGTCACATGGGTACATGTGTAGATTGTATTGTAAACATGTTGGAAAGTGAAACACCAAGTGTCAATAGTAGATTGTAAATAATCATGTGTAAGTTGAAGAGTCATGAGGGTAGTTGAAGAGTCAGAAAGGCGAATGTTAAGGGTCACCGTACCCTTTTCTATATATAGAACCTCATAACTCATTGTAGAGGCTTTTGGGAGCCAAGCTTCTTAAGAGAAAACTTGGAGTGTATTGTAACGAGCCTTGGCTTCTCCACAGTGCAAAGCTAGTACATCTCTTTGGAGGAGTAGGCGGCAGTGACTGTAATATTCCTCTATCAGGGCTAGTGGTTGTCATGGTTGTATGTGTGATTGGATCTTTCACTCTTTTAATATAACAACACCAACACATTTCATGCATATATTGTTATAGTTCAACTATCCTGGTTATTCTAATAATGTATGTAGTTGTAATTTACGCATGTATGTATGGACTATTCTGTATGTGTTTGTATGAATTTTATCGAAGCTTGTTGTTGGTATAATTCATCACTTTGAATCGCCAGCTATCATGCTCTCCATATTGTGATGTCTTTCAGTTTGTGTGTTCCTTTTCAAACTGTGTGCTATCACAGGCTTCTAAGGGGCACACTCTCCCCCCTTTCCATCTGTTAAAGCCTTTTGTGCACCTTCCATGACTCGTTGTAAGGTCACACCCTTGCTTCCAACAAGGACATCTTACTTACCTCTACACGCAACTACAATCAAGGCGATACGTACCCACTGCTAGGACTCCTATTCCAAACAATCTGATGTCTAATTGGGACTACTTACTAGGGAGATTGCCTAACATGTTGGTGGGTCTAGCACTGTCAGCACATAGATAGTCTATTTTGGATTGCCTATGGTGCTAGTCTTCCAAATGCTTGGAATTTAGGGCACTTTCCGTATACACTTTCTTGGGAATTTGGTGCTGCAAAAACACTGTTATTTTTGAAAATTTGTCATCTAATTGCTAGGGCACTATTCTCTGAATTGTGAATTATTTCATGGAGTTTGGGCCACATAAAACCTCCTACAACATCTGTCCTAGGGCTCTAAAGTCCCTTGATAATATTTTATTGATTGGGTATTTTGATGGAGCCTTTATTAGAGGGAAGTGTGGTTGTGGAGCTTTGATTTTGTTTTGCACTTTCCTTTCCTAACACTTATTTTGGTTTGTTGGATTGGGCTCGAATACTAAAGCTGAAATTCTAGCCCTGTGGGGAGTTCCCAAGTGTGCCATGTGGCTTGTTGTGGAGGAGATATTGGTCACTAGGGATTCTAAGGTGACCTTTGATTGGAACAACGGAATGCACTCACTTTCTGTACCATCTCTATCACATTGAATCTTACAAATTCAAGTAATGAAGGATGGCTTTCAATCAATTTCTTTCTACCACATCTACAAGGAGCAAAACTATAAGGACTTGCAGTCCTTGGCATGCCCATCAACACGATATGCAAAGGCTTGTTTGTGAACAAGCAACTTAGAATGACAAAGTGTGAGCTCATAACAGAGGTGCGATGAACACATGTAATAATGCGCACAAAGGGAAGGTGAGCAAGAGTTTATAAGGCGTGGGGGAGCATGTAAATATACCCATCGGCCAACATACGACTTGCACAAAGGCGGACGTGCGAAATGGAAATATTGTTAAGTGTAGAGGCATTCCATTACATGGAGGATGAGTCAGCTTGGGCAGCTCGACTCGTCCTTCCATCCATATAAATAAAACATGCGATGGAGTCATTTGGACATCACTCAAGCATTCAAGAAAGTCTTCAATGCAAGAAGTACGAGGAGGTAGAAAAGCCGCAGCAAAAGGTGAAGGCGCAGTTCTCATGCGCCCAACCTTGGGCAGCTGCATATGGTGGCACGAAGTCTTGGAAAGAAGGCGAAGGTGTGGGTAGAGGTCGCGCACCATTCGGGTGAAGGCGCTAGTGTTCGGGTAGAGCGCGGGTAGAGGCGTCGGGCGCTCGGTTGACACGGGTTCTTGGGTGGCTCGGGTGAGTACCCGCCCGTCGTGCAAGGCTAAACACGGAGGGGGAAAAGGGGACTCACGTGAGGTCTCCCACCCACCATGTAGACGTAAACGAAGGGTGACTCGAGTGAGGTCGCCCGCCCGTCAACACAAGGTTTAGTTGTGAAGTTCGATTGGCAGCTCATGTGAGGATGCGCCCGCCCAGGTTGGGCAAAGAATCTTTCTTATCACACAGAGGTGTGAGAAGTTGTAATTTTTGCTAAGTATGAAACTTGGTGTTTCTAACTATACTTGTAAAGCTTTGTAACATTGAAAGATTGTATAGTATATTATTCGGGCAAACTCATTGTTCAGGGAGTTGGCCCTCCCTTTATAATGTGCAATTGTGTTCTCTTGTATAATTGCTAATGATAATGAATGTGTATGGGTGTTCATTTCTATAAAAGAAATATAATAATACTTGGTTGTGATAAACAAACTAAGTAGAGTAATGGTTAGGCGTAGTCCATGAACATAAGTATTGGTGAAAAGAAAGTGTTAAGTGGTGCCACACCTCACCAAGAGTGGTTGAAAGAGAACTGCCATCTCTGGCGACGTGACAGGTAGTATCAGAGCTCTGTGAAGAGCTTATCAGAGCAAGTTCCTCGTAACAAAGTGGCCGAGGAGCTAGTGAACAGGTTCAGGTGTTGAAGCATTGAAGCAGATACACATTGACAGGTGGTCTTGAAGCTCACGGTTGAAGCTTGGAAGTTAGTGATAGTGAAGCAGGTACTTGCAAGTGAAGGAAACCATTTCACATACAAGTGGAACAAGAGTTGGTTCATGGTTGTAGGAAACTTGGTGAAGCTGTTGGATGGTGGAAACTAGATCGCAAAGAAGGAAACTGTTAGTAATGGTAGGTGAATCTCAGGTTGGGTGTAGTCATGGTGCAAAGGATGCTACTATGGCATTCATTGAAAATGTGTTGGAAAGGATGGAGCACTTAGAGGCTTACTAGACTAAGAAGATGGACTTGGTCGTGAAGGATCAAGAAGCCAATTCGAAGATGAAGGAAGAGCTCGATGAACTCTGGACTCAACACGAGTACACTGATCTTATGTGTACACAACTTGAAGTGAAGGTCAAGGAGATTGAAGAGGCAAGAGATCATGGTCTAACAGAGATTGTGAACTTGCAGAAATTTCTTAATGAAGCTAGAGATGAGATCGTGGTGTTCAAGAGGGCCGTGACCCATAACTTAGGAGGAGGACTGCCTCATGTGAAATTCAAGGAACCAAAATCTTATGATGGTACAAGGAGTGCGAAAAATCTTGGCAATTTTCTATGCGACATGGAGAAATAATTGGAACGATTGGGTCTATCCGATGATGAGACAAAGGTGAAGGTAGCTACTCAGTTCTTGACGAAGGATGCCAAGATGTGGTGGTGAAGGAGAGTGGATCAGGTTGCCAATGGCAATGCTAGTGACATTACTTCATGCGAAGAGATGATGAAGTCTTTGCAGACCCATTTCAGTACTCAAGATGAAACGTGGGAAGCAAGGATGAAGATTAGGTTCATAAAGCCAACAGGGAACCTATAGACATATCAGTGAGAGTTTGCAAGTGCAGTTTTGGAACTTCCTAACATGGCGGAGAGGGACAAGGTGTTCAACCTCATTATTGGATTGAAGCCTTGGGCACACAATGAAGTAAAGAGGCAAAAGATTAAAACACTTGAGGACGCTTTTGCTGGTATGGACAGATTGGTAGAGCATTATGATGAGACTTCTGATGATAGGAAGAAGAAGTCAGATAAGACGAAAGAGAAGAAGAAGGATGATGCTTCGAAATCAAATGATAAGTCGAAGATGAAGAAAGCCTTGAAGTGTTGGATATGTGCTGAATCACATATGGTGAAGAATTGTCCTTCTAGACCGAAAGTGGCTTCTATTGCACAATCTAATGTGAAGAAGGAAGAAGATTCTATGGGGATGATGCAGTTACTTGGTGTTGCTACTGCTACGGAGGTGATTTCTCAGAGGGATCTTGAGAGGAACAGTTCGGAGTATGTTCGGATGAAGATTGGGGGTGCTGATATACTCACTATGGTGGATCATGGGGCTACTCACAACTTCATGAGTGAAGATATTGCGAGAAGAATTGGGCTGAAATTTGTATTGGTGAAGGCACAAATGAAGACAGTGAATTCTCCTCCTAATTGTGTCCTTGGTGTAGCTGAAAAAGTGGACACAACACTAGGTGAGTGGACAGGGAAAGTCGACTTCACTATAGTGCAGATAGATGACTATGAAGCTGTGTTGGGGATGGAATTATTGAAACAATTTGATGCTATGATTGTTCCACATTTGAAGAGGCTATACATTTACGATGGAAGGGAGGATGTACCCATTGGTGTTCCAACCATTGGTGTCACAAGGCCTGATTGTAAGTTGGCAGTGATGCAAATGGAGGATGATAAGTGAATCGAAGACGTGAGTAAGCAGTTGTCTATTGTTGAGACAAAGATTATCGAGCAGACATTGGTCATCAAGACACTTTCTGATAGTATCTTGGATTTGTCAAGAAGGCTAGAAGTGGTTGAGGATGATGATGATGACGAGGAGGCATATGTCGGGCCGAATGTCTGAGAGGAGGATTGGGTCACTTATCTACAGAAGATAGAGATAGAGAATCCTGACAGATGGATTGAGATTATTGGTGAGGGTGAGCCTTTAGGCTCTACTCCCTCCACATCTTCTTATATGACATATAAGATGGGATTCATTGTTAGCTGCTCATGGCAGTGAGTCCTTAAAACAGGTTGAGCAAGTATGGCAGGTGGTGCAGGGATGGATTGGCATCAAGCATCATGACATGTTGCAGATGGAATGGAGTTTCCATGGACCTGAGCATGGGAAAGATTCTGGGTGAGTCCAGGATGTGGTAGAATCCGAGATAGATTGGTGAAGGCATAAGGATGGACATTCTTATGATTTGAGCGTGACAGTTGGACTGATCACCCGACTAGTTCAAGTCATGAGGGCTAGCAGCGTACAAGAGAGATGTTGGCATCAGGCAGGTAGGAAGGATGATAGTTCACAAGATGGGACGACACATGATGGAGATGGAAGTTCTACATATGTTGCAGGGATGTTTGCAGTATGTGGAGGAGTTGATATCATGGACCAAGGATGAGACAGTTGTTGATGTTTATCTTGGTGGATGGATACCAGGATCGGATGTTGTCGAGGATGACAATGATTTCAGGTGGGGAAGGATGTAAGCACCTGCGATTCTTGGCAAGCCCACTGGCATGATATGCGAAGGCTTGTTGGTGAACGAGCAGCTTAGAACGACAAAGTGTGAGCTCATAATGGAGGTGTGATGAACACATGTAATAATGCGCACGAAGGGAAGGTGAGCGAGAGTTTATAAGGCATGGGGGAGCATGTAAAAATACCCACTGGTTGACCTACGACTTGGGCAAGATTGCGAAGTGTAGGGGTGTTCCATTACATGGAGGACCAGTCAGTTTGGGTAGCTCGACTTTCCCTTCCATTCGTATAAATCAAAGAAACCGGATTCGTTGAAACCCCTCGACGAATCGCGAATCATACGAATCGGACACGATTCTGTCAGGACACGTGTCATGTTGGTAGGACACGTCGTGTCCGTTTTCCCCACGTCGTGTCAGCTTGTGTTAGGCAAAAAATCGAATCGTGTCCGTTTTTTTGGAACGAGTCCTGGTTTAGTTCACGATTTTTTCCTGTTCGCGGGGTTAAAAGGGGTCTGTCCTAACGTGACTTAGTTGAGTATCAATTGTCAAGGTTTTAACGTGTTAATAAACGAATCCAAGAATGCTCAGAACTTCAAAAGTGCACATCTTGCATTAATACTTCAAGCGTGAAATTCAGGTTTGTGCACAACGTGAAATTCAGGTTTGTGCACAGTGTGGCTCAAATTTTGTCCTAACACAGTGAATCAAAACGATCTTTCTTTTCACATCTACTAACCAATTCAAATGTCTCAAACCTCTACGTACAAGGGCTTAGATATGTGTCATTCGATCCAAGGAAGACCAACCATGTGTATGCTACATATATGTTTGAATGAGTCCTTCAAATAGACAATGATGCAAGATCAGATCTAGGGCTTGTTGATAATCAGTTACACTTCCTTCAGGCAAAGTCTGCATGGTAACTTGTTCAATTTTTATGCTCAGAACCTCACACAATTTAGAACTTGTAGCACAGAATACTAGCTGGAATTTCAAGGCCGCAAATCACAAAATAATGAGTCTTCAATCTTCTTTCAGTGACAGATTTTGGTCTTCTTATAGGGTAAGGTTGCGACTTTCAAGGTAAACCTAAATGCCACTAAAGATTGCTTGATGAGTAATACAGAACCTCTTTCTAGGACAGATTATTGTCAAAATACTAATTCAAAATTCCAAAAGACAAGCCATATGTGTTTGTTTAGATCATAACACAGGTCCTTATTCATGCAGTTGTCAATGAATAAGAGTATATCATTGTATTTGAATAGAAGCTATCAAATACCCAGCGAAGTTTAGTTTGTGCTCATAACAGACAATCGTAGGAATATTTGGAAGCCCAAATTTGATCTCAGAAAAATGTTACGTACTATTCAGAAGAATGCCCTAAGGAGGGTTGAAGTTGTAGAAAAAGTTAACAAGATTGCTTCAAATGATTGTCTTCAATTCCCTGTGAACCAAGCCCAATGAAACCACCAATAAAACCAAGCGAAACAAACCCTTTTATCCTTTGTTGTCCTGCAATTGATACTCAACTAAGTCACAGTTGTTAGTGTGTTTATCTTACTATCTTATAAGTTGTAGTTGCTTACTAAGTTGTCTTTCAGTTATTAATCATGATTTAAATTTTTAATAGATTTATCATTTATGTGACTAGTACCATTGAAATTTGACATTTATTTGAATTTTGTATGTACTATACTACTATCATCTACTATGCATGCTAATAGCCATAGTATAGATTAAGAATCAAGATCTATGTTTGAAATCAATAAATTTGTATCATTAATAAAAATTTGTGTAAGAAATATCATAATATCTAATTT